>CABHPQ010000596.1:36737-88966 GCA_902168405.1 Peromyscus aztecus | reverse complement strand
TTATTTTCCTTTAAGTGAGTCATATTTTCCTTTTCCTCATATGTCTTATGATTCTGATTAGATGGCAGACATTTGTGAATTTTACCTTACTGCGTTTTTTTTTTATTCATATGGATACTTCATGATCCTCATTCTGTGATGTTGTTGTTGAAAAGCAATGTGATCCTTTCAGATCCTGTTTTCAAAATGTCAGATGGCATCACGGTAGTGTTAGCCTAGGGCAGTTCCCAGTACTATGGTAAGGTTCGTGAGAGTACTTACTCAGAGTTCTAGATTATGGAATTTTTTGCTGTCTAGCTGTTGTAAATAGGATAATTTCCTCCAGATTTTTCTCTTCCTGAGATGCCTGTGATGACTAGTGCACTACTTAGTACTGAGGAAGGACTTTCTTCAGACTTCCAGTGACTCAATGCAACTTCCATAAGTTCTTTTCATTTGTTTTATTTTCCTGTCAACTATAGCCACCTTTTTTTTTTTTTGGTTTGGTTGTTTATGTTTGTATGTGTGTATGCATGTTTACATGCATGTGTGTACTAGCGCATGTGCATATGTAGAGACCAGAAGTTGACCTTGGTTGTGGTCCTCAATTGTTCTCTACCTTATTTATTAAGGTAGAGTCTCTTAACTGAACCCTGGGATTACTGATTGGCTAGTCTGGTCAGTCAGTTTGTCCCATGAATCCCCTGAAGATTCTGCCTCTTGAGTGCTGGGATTATAGCTTCCACATCTGCCCAGCTTTTACTTGGGTTCTGAAGACCTAAGTAATCCTCACACTTACCCAGAAAGCTCTTGCTTCCCCAACACCATCCCATTTTTTGAAACACGTTCTGATGAATCCCAAGCTGGCCTTGGACTCATATAACTAATGATGACCTTGAGCTACTTTTCAAATGAGCTACCATGCCTGCTTTATGTAGTACTGGGGATGGAACCTGAGACATTGTGCATGCTAGGCAAGTACTTTACCAACTGAGCTACAACCAGCACAGGCTTCTTAATCTACCTAGACTCTGACATTCACTTCTGCAACTCAGAGTACCTAGAAACTTCCTTTTCCCAGTGCTACCCTGTGGAGCCTCTTTTGGAGGCTGTGAACTAATTTTTTTCTAATTAGTCTTGGGAAATCTCTATTTGATGACTCACAGTCAACCTCCAAGTTGGCTGTGAACAGAGCTCTAACTTCCCTTCTGAACACTTTTCTCTTTCTTTACCCTCTCCCTGTATCACCCCACCAACCACATACTTGCTTAAACTTGACATTTACAAGTACCTTTTGATTTTCTCCCCTTCTCCATCATGACCTAAAAGCTATCTTTGTCTACATAACAGGTTAAATCTTCAATCCGTTTCCTTTGTTTCCTATCATTTCTGTGATTCTATTCACCCAAGAGACCAATCCTCATTCCCCATTCACTGAAATGATTACAACAATTTCCTAATTATTTTCCTTCTTTCTTCCTTTGTTTCCCTCTGTCCCTTACCATAGCCATCCATTACACTGAGCACCCGTGATCTCCCAAATGTGGAAAGCAGGTCAAATCAGGTTTTCTTGAAAGTCTTTAAAACTACTTCCCATTTCAAATAAAATAAAAATCTGAACTCCTTACAATGTTTTACAAGTATGAAGGAGCTGATCACCCATATCTTGGGCAATTTACTTATTTTTTTATTATGACCCCTTACCCTGACATTAGTATTTTCTAGGAGGAAAATCTGGCATTAAAATCTTGTCACCACATAAACTGTTCTTCCTCAAGTTTGTTCTACAGCCCAACCTCTCTTTAAGCAACAAGAAGAACCCTTATTAGCTATCCCATTTTGCTAAACCTTTCATGTTACTTGCTCTCATAGTGCCTGCTTCTTATGTTTATTATTATGTTTACAACTTTATTTTGTAATCTTATAGCTCTTCAAAAATATTATATGTTAGCCTCTATAGTTTTTGAACTCAGTGCTATTTACCTAGCACATGAGGCTGCCTGCTACATACAGATATTCAATACTCTGTCACACAAAAGAAAGATATATTTGAGTTAAAATCACCTTTGTGCCCAGTGAGATGGTTCTGAGAGTGCTTGCCACCAAACCTCATGACCTGAATCATACACGAGGAAAGTAGGGAACCAATGAATCAACTTCTACAATGTGAATTCTACATGTATACAGTGGTACACACACACACACACACACACACACACACACACACGCATGCATGCGCGCGCACACACACTTAAATGTAATAAACATTAAAATAAAATCACATTTGGTATTGTTTTCTAGGGCTAGAAAACTTCCATTGTTACTTCCTTATAAATATGAAATCTCCATGATTAAAGAATAATCTATTTGTTTTAAGAGGTATTACCTGGAGAAAACTTAGACTTTTTTACTTTAATTTTTGAGGACCTTTCAAAATAGACTACAAGGGCAAAGTTATCAAAACTTAATGATATTGGCATTAAAACAGACATACACACACACACCACTATAGCAAGACAGAGTGGCCAGAAATAGCCCTGTGCATTGACTGCTGAATTGTTCTTGACAAAGATGCCAAAAACATACTGGAGAGACAGAGCATGAGAGTATAGCCTCTTCAATAAGTAGTGCTGGGCAAACTTGATCTTCATATACACATTTGCAGATAATTGATATTTTATTTCCCTCTCTCACTTATAAAAACAAACAAAAATAAATAAATATATCTAAACTTAAGAGTTTAAACATGAAATTAGTAAGATAAAAAGTTCAGAATAATTCAAGATATCATTATAGACAATAGATTTTTTCTAAGACCGCCAAAGTACAAGAAACAAAAGTAAAAATAGAAAAAAGAGCCAGCTGGCAGTGGTGCACACTTTTAATCCCAGCACTTAGGAGGCAGGGCCAGGCAGATCTCTGTGAGTTCGAGGCCAGCCTGGTCTACAGAGTGAGATCCAGGACACCTAAACTACACAAAGAAACCCCATCTCAAAAAATAAACAACAACAACAAAAAAAAACAAAAAAAAGAAAGAAATAGATAAAAGAAATGGTTTCAAACTATGATGAATCTATTCAGTGGAAGAAATAGCAAAATGACAATTTTCACAATGGAAAAAATCCACAAGCTGTTAAGTAACTAATATCCAACATATCCAGGACTTTAAAAAGTCAGTTACAAGCCCCTAAATAATCAAACTAAATATGGGGAAAATATATTAATAGACACCTTTTAAAAGAAATTAAAATCAAAACTATAATAGGGTAGTATCTTAAAGAATTGTTATTAAAATTATTTAAAGTAAGAAATATTGGTGACACTGTAGAAAAAGAGAACTTACACACTTGTTAGTGGGGCATATGAGATAGAGCATCCATATTAGAGAACAATGTGAGGAAACTCTGAACACTAATGCCTGTCACATGATCTTGGTACTCTACTCTGGGTCCATATCCAAAGGAAATGGCATCATCATATTAGAGAAGCACCTGCATGCTTATGTTTATTGCTGGTGACAGTATTTAAGATATGGAATCTAAAGATGGATGGATAGCATGAAATGAATGAAAAAGAACACAATGAAATAGTAAGTGACCATGAAAAAATATGCAGTAGTGTGTACTTATACCTCAGGAGGCATGCGTAGGGAGACTGACATTCTGTGGCCAGTCTAGACTGCATAAGGAAGGCCTTGTTTCAAATGAAAGAAAAAGAGGAGGAGGAAGAGTGAGAATGATAGCAACATGTCATGCTATCATGTATAGCAAAATGGATGGAACTAGCAGACAGTATGGTAAATGAAACATATCAGACACAGAAAGACAACTACGGAATGTTCTTTCTCATATGTGGATGCTGGAAAAATCATTCAAAGTGTTTAGTAGTAATTAATAGAAGCTAGGAAAGGTGGGTAGGGGAGAAGCGATACTGGGGAGTTGGGTAAGGGGCTCCCAAGACATTTGACTTGATCATTACACATATACTAAACTATCATGCTGCATCCTATAAACATTTGCAAATATATATTTGAAAAGAGACAATTCTGACTTCATATATAAAAGTGTCAGGATTCTGAGATTCACCAAACATTAAGTAGCCAATATTATTCGATTCTTATGTAATATTTAGAATTGATCAAAATACAACTATTAAATTAATATGAGCCCTTTGAGCTGATTCTTTGTTCTGTTGCATGGTCACCTGTCTTGCTGGGATATAGATTCAGATATTAACTTTTCTAAAACTATTACACTAAAAGTGCTAGTCAACATTTAGTGTCTGAACATCTGTGTTTGTCGAAGTTTATGATCTAAGTTCTTGGCCCTTTCCTTCTTTCAGTAGACCAGATTACCCTATCCATAACTAGGTAACTAGGGATTAATCATTATTAACTTTGGTCATGGTAGTTTTAACCAGTCATTTTGAATAAGATGATCCTTACTGAGAAATTGAGAAGTGAATCAACTGTACAATATGCAGTATGGTTTCCTGTAGCACATATCTTAAAAGATCTTATTAATAAAAGCAAACCTGAAGCCACAGATTGGGGTGAATGCTGAAAGATCAGAGAATCAGAACAAGCCACAGCCACTTCACCTCGCCAATTCCTTAGCTGATCCTGTTTCCTCAGACTGGAAGCCTCTGGGTCCTCATCCAGAATGAATCTCAGCTGAACTGTTGCTCAAAAGCCTAAAAGCTTAACCAGGCCTAGTTCCTGGTCCTCATGCCTTATATACCTTTCTGCTTTCTGCCATCACTTCCTGGGATTAAAGGCATGAGTCATCATGCCTGGCTGTTTCCAGTATGGCTTTGAACTCACAGAGATCTGGATGGATCTCTTCCTCCGGAATGCTAGGATTAAAGGTGTGTGTGTCACCATTTTCTGGCCTCTGTATCTAGTGGCCGTTCTGTTCTCTGATCCCAAATAAGTTTATTAGGGTGCACAATATTTTAGGGAACAAAATATCACCACATTTCTCCTTTTTTTGTCTAAAATTAAAAAAAGCTTATAACTAATACAAGAAAAACTATATCCAATAAGTATATACAATATATACAGTCAAGAATTACATTAACAATGTCTAGTCCATTAACAGTTTCCTCTTCCTCTTTCCTTCTCTATTGCACTGTCCATCAGGTTCTGGTTGCTACTTGTGCTACTTTTGTTTACTGCTTTTCCATGAAGTTTCCTGCAGTTACAAATGCCTGGTGCTAATCTTGTGATGGGGATATAGTAGTAAGCTAAAAATGATAAGTATGTGTTTATGGAATTTACATTTTGAAGTTAAAAACAAAAACACCAATTAACGTCAGTATGCAGGCTTTATACAGCATTGTACAAAAAACTGGACTTTTGCTCCTTGACATAAGTCTCAGTACGGTTTCTATTGCTGTGAAAAAACACCATGACTAACTCCACTTATGGAGGAAAGGACTTATTTACCCGTACAGTTCCATAACACAGTCCATCTCTGCAGGGAGTCATGGCTGGAACTCCAGCAGGGCAGGAATCTGGAGGCAGGAGCTGATGCAGAGACCATGGAGGGGGCTGCTTACTGGCTTGATCCTCATGACTTCTTCATCCTGTTTTCTTTAATACCCATGACTACCAGGCCAGGGGTGGCACTGCTCACAGTGAGCCGTGCCCTCCCATATCAATCATTAATCAAGAAAAAGCACCACAGAGTTTCCTACAAGCCGGTCTGGTGGGGGTCATCTTCTCAAGTGAGGTTCCTTTGTCCCAAATGATTCTACCTTGTGTCAAGTTGACATAAAACTAGTCAACACAAGTGTGTTAGAAAGTTTTAAGTATAAGAGTGGCTATCTGACAGATTTTAAAGGATCATTTTGGCTTGGGTGTAAGAAATTCAATCAGTTATCAATTTAGGATGGAAGAATGTCCCCATAAAACCATTGCAAACTGAAAATAATCATAAAATTGGGTGTCCATTAAATATAACTGATTGAGCATCCTTGCTAAGTGATTCAGGACTCTATAGAGTTGTTATTCTCATGAACTCAAGTTTAGCTCTGAGATGCAGCTCACTGCTGCTATTGTCCCACATAGTTATAATATGTATGTCATATGACATATGTATCGTAACTCTCTCTATATATAATATTGTATCTCATGCCATGAGAAGAGATCCACTTTCAGAATTTGAAGCATGGTTTCTACTAAATGTGTGTCATTCCAGTCTGACTGTAAAGTAGACATTTCTAAATGTAAAATTCATAACTCAGAAGCTGTTTGTAGACTCTGGGATGGAGGGCTGGAGTAGGTTAAAATCTCCTGGCTAGAGTTTCAGATACACTTACAATCTCTCTTAGAGACTCAGACTGTGTTTCAGGCTGGCAATCAATGCCATTCTCTCCACTCACTCCATCTCCTTACCTGATCTGGACTCAACCATCACAATATTCTGAATCAGTCTGAACTGTCCCATTATTGCCTTATGGACACTGAACACACTTGGAGGTAGGGATGGAGGCAAGAAGAAAGAGTCCCTTTCTTTATGTCTGTCCCAGGAGCCCAAGGTTTCTTTGTTTTACATTGAAGATTGAAATGTAGAGACTAAATTATCATAGGGGTTGGATATGAGTAATACCTGGATAAAGTAAATGCTTGGGAAATAAGGATCAGTCTACCTGCCTTTGTTTTCTAATTCCTGTTTTGTTTAGTTTAAAATATGGTTGAACTTAACCAACTAAGAAGAAATCCTCCAAATGATACTGACAGTCAGTGTGGAAAGGACATAGTTTTGACTCTTATCAAAAAGACTTATGAGCTTTCAGGAGAAAAGCACACAAGATTTTCTCGAAGCTTAACCTTGTGTCTGGCACACAGTGTACATTACATACAGAACTTGGCATCAAATAAGGAAGACACATCCTTTACTTCCTCTCTTTAAAAGTGTGAATGTGTGTGTGTGTGTGTGTGTGTGTGTGTTGTGTGTGTGTGTGTGTTATGTATACTATTTGCAAATAGTATGTATAGTCCCTAAGGAAAAACAGATAAATACTAGGGTTGAACTGTGAAGGACTTAAAATCCAAATAATGAACCAGTCTGTGACAAGTTCGTTACCTAAGCCTGCATCATCTCCACACAAGTCTCCAGCTCCTGCCTTGCTCTATAGATAATCACCATGCCATTACCTTATCTGACATCTAACCCTCAAGTGTCTGTTGATTATCAAAGGAGGGCTTAGCTATCATTTCATAAAAATCAAAGAACAAATTGATTTTGTTTCTCTGCACTGCCACCACCCAAGAGCAGTCAGTCTGCGTGCCTTTCCATAGAAGGATTGCATCTATAATTTACACATAAAGCTATCACACACTTATCATCTCAGACAGTATGCCTGGGGATAATGTGGAAATTATGCTCTTTTGTGTAACTGGGAAGGTCTCCAAGATGAGTGCCATTTCTTGGAAGAGCAGAATTCTCTTCTCACATGAGCTACATGACAGAGCAGTGTCGCACAGTTCGCCCATGGATACTGGCAGCCAAGTGACACGGCAGAGTTCTGGTTCTGCATTATGTAATTGGAAATCCCTGCCGTGCAATAACTTCTCAATGTGCATGATTGAAATTAATGTCTCACATCTACTCCGGGAGAGTCAGGCTGCCAATGATTTCATTTTTTTTTCTTTTAGGAGAGAAAGATTTATCTTAGAGAAAATTCTAAGGGATGTCTTGTGTGTCTGCTTGTGGCAGGGAGGCATTCTTTTTGTTTTTCTGCCTAGTTCTGTGAGATGTAAGAACTTAGCCTGTCATGGGGCTGTCGGTATCTGTGCCTGTGTGTGCACACATGTGCATTTGCTCAGTTGCCTTGGCCATCAGACATAAACCCCACTGTTGCTTAGTGGTCAAAGCATGGGAGTCAATGTCCCCAAGGCTCTGGTCCGGCAGATTCTAAAGGCAAGGCCTTTGATAATTTTATTTTTATTGGATGTGTTGTCTATGACCCTCTGAAGTTCACACATGTATTTTCTTTCCTTTTACCTTAGGTTCCATGATTTTTCCACTTTTTAATATAATTTCTTATAAATGGTGTTAATCTGTACTATTTTCCTAGTAAAAATGTGTTTCAATGGAATTTTTTGTTGTTTTATAGCAGTACCAAACAAGGACTTTCACCTGGAGGGAAATAATACCAATTATATTAGGAACTGGCATTTTGACTGTTCCCTCATGAATTTAAATGTGTGTGGAAGCCACCATTTTACCCCCCATTAACCTTTACTGGGATTCTTTAGAATATTCCAAAAGGAAAGTGCCTTTATGTGAATGATGTGCCGGGCCACAAAAGGAGAAAAGGTGTATTTAATGCGATCCAAGCTGTTTCTCCAGCACCTGCAAAACCTCTGGCTCAGCTGCCCAGCTCAGAGGTCCAGTCCCATGCGTGTGGAAGCCAGGCTTCCTCCTAACCAGCTTGTGAACAATCACTCTTAGCCCCTTCAAACTGATTATCTGGGGCAGTTGATCATATGGGCTCTTCCTTCCCGAAGAACCTGCCAGGTGCCCATGGTTCTGCTCCTTCAGCGCTTAGGATTAGAATCCCTCTCACCTGGAGGGGAGCTTGGCTCGCTCCTCCAGCCTTCTGCCATTTGTTCCGTGCTCTTTCTGGGCATCAGTCTCAGCTGCAGTTTTTCACAGCCATCAAGGCTCCATGTTCCCTCCCATCTCCCTGTCTGTGTTTAGAATTTGGTACCTCCAGGGCAGCCATCCCTCCCTCAGACTTGCCCTCAGCATTATAATTTGATTTTTTTTTCCCTCTTAAAGTTACAGACCCACAGCTCTGTGGTTTTTTTTTTTCCTCATTGAGATCTCTACTTACAGCTCTATTTTATTTTTTTCTGTAATAACTTTGGTTATACTTTATCTTTCTTTCCCATGGATAAGCGAAGATTATACCTTCTACTGTACAGCTTAATGCAATACTTAGTATGTGTTAGGGATTTTAAAATACCATTTCTTTTCTTCTTAAGATGAATGAAGCAATCAAGTCACGTGGTAAGAATTTAGAATGAATTCACTATTATTATTATAATTGTTATAAGGCCAGTTAGTTAGGATAAGATGTTTTGGTGACCACAGTGGACTTGAACACAGGGGTCGCCCAGAGTTCATTTCCAAAGACAGTGCAAATCAAGGCTTGTGAAGGAAGGTGAATCTGGGATGGACTCTGATCATTTGGGCTTTACAAGTAAGTAAGGAAATTGGCCAGTATGTTTGAAGTGACCTGTGTTAGGCATTGCGTTATCTCTAAGTCTGTGATAACCCATGGATCACTCCTACCTGTCTTCTGAGATGTTGGCACTTGTTTCATCCCTTTTTCTAGTGAAGAAACTGGGAGGGAGGTTAGACAACTTGTTTGAGGTTACAGAGTTGGTTGGTCAAGACATTCAGAGAATTGAAAAACTCAACCATTGTGTTGCCCTCTTTTTTTTTTTCAAAGAAAGTCATTAGCATCTTTGTGTTCTGCCCAGCAAGCAGGAGCAGAAGATGAACATTTGTAACTCTGTGATGACCGAAGGAAAAATGACAGCTTATCTGATTTGTGTATTGCCTTTAAAATCTGCGTTCTTTGACTCCTCTCACCTCTCCCCACCTCCTCTCTCTCTACCACACCCTCCTGTCCTTGCCCCTCCGCTTGAGTCACAGTCTTACTCTGGAGCCAAGATTGGCCTTGAATTGATGATTCCCCTGCTGAATCCCCTCCCAAGTGCTGGCATTGTTGTCATGCCATGGTGCTTGGCATGGCAGACCAGAAGCTTATCACTGTGCTTGTCGCTATGGTTTCAATACTAGTAATTACAAAATGAGTTCCTTATATTTATATAGCATCCTTAGGTGTTTTTGCTTGCATGCAGAATTTAATTCCCCTGAGTGCCTTGTAAGACAAAAATCATGGTTTCCATGCTAAAATCTTGAAGGCAGCAGTAGAATTTTCAGACATAAAGCAGATAACTAAGCCAGGGACAGACACTACCTTCTCTGGCTGTATACTGTTTGTATCATTATAGCATCTCTCATTTACTTACAGCTGTGTAACAGTCTGCTCTAGGATGCACAACTGTAAGGAGGGTCTGTTGTGCACATTTGTAAGCAGAGTCTAAGCTCCATTCAATATATGCTGAAACAGTTTGTTGCAACATGCCTGTTTCAATGAATTTTACTGTGAAATTTTAGAAAAAGTCAGTGAACAGGGAGACCTATTCCTACTAATGTAAGAAGCTATAACAACAAAGTCTCATCGACATGACTGCCTAAACACAAGCTGAAAAACATGACGCCAACGGGCATGCCAAAGTGGGCAGGGAATAGCCCATGAGGCCTCAATCCTACACAGAGCTGTAGACAACTGTGGAATGCCAGAGACAGGAGAGTGATCTTCCCAAGGCAAAGCACACCAACTGCTTGTCCAGTGCCAAACAGTTAACCCTGAAAACATTCATACAAGTAACATTATAGATTGAGCAGATTATATTTAAGAATTTGTTTGTATATCTATATCCATGTATGTATGCAATAACAATTAATAAAAAAAGAGGTCCTGAATTTGAAGGAGAGCAGGAATGGGTATATGGGAAGTCTTTAAGAGAGAAAAGGGAAGGGAGAAATATTATAAGTCTATTATGATCTCAAAAATTAAAAAAATATAAAAATTAAATAATGGTTCTTTAAGGAAATTCATAAACCAAGATACACACACACACACACACACACACACACACACACACACACACACACATATATCAACTTTATATTTTTACATGAGCAATGTTCATTACTTTTAGGCTGGCAAAGGACATTTTCTTCAGAACACATTAGTATGGATGTCTGGTAAAACATGATCTCAAACTGAGTTTAATGCTTCAGTGTTCTTATGTTAGCCGGTGGGAGTAACAATGCAAAACATTTATGTAGATGGTAAAACAGTTAAAATAGCATCATTGTGATGGGCATGGCAAAAATGATGGAGTTTAATTACACAGGAAACAAGTGGATTCAAGATAACCCATTTTCACTTTGAAGGTCCAAGTGCTGACCTGTGTTGAAATTTGCCCAGCATAACCAACATGTGACAAAAATGAAATCAGAGAAGACCCCCGTGTTCCCCTACTTGGGTAGGCAAGGGTATAGTGTGCTTTGTAGTTCCTATCAGCTTTTCATTTTTTTCTACAGTGTGTTTTATTGAAATGCAAACATATTGCCTCCATCATATTTAGGAGGATGGGAAACATATGGTTGGGTAAAGTAGCACGGGGGAAAAAATTCAGGACTTTTCATTCAGTTATTCCAAATGTAAACTGATGAGATCAGACCAGGTCATGTTGGAAGTTTCAGTTGGCTATCTAAGATCAAAATTCCAGGAGGTCATGTTCATATATTCTAAGATGAACAGTCAACAGTTGCAACAAATGTTTATGTATCATTCCCTTAAAATTTCCATTAGAGACAAAATAAAGAAGCAAATAATAAACATGCTTCCATACAAAAACTTAGAAACATGCTTGCTACTTGCTTGTATTCCTTCCACAGTGTAGAAAAAAATATTTTCTAAAAAAACGTAGCTTATGACTCTCTTCTGGTGTGGAATTGGCAGCACAGCTGTAGAAGCCTTTCTTGCTTGTGTGAGGAGAAAATCAAGACTCTGGTATATAACAAATGACACAAGCCCACAAGACCTGAGATTGAGTCCTGCTCACTTTCAAGCAGGCTTTTCACTCTTAATTGATGAAAAAGTATGTGATGTCCCTGTTCCACCTGCCTCCCATTGCTGTCTGTGTGGGATGATAGTCTGTGAGCTTATCAGGTGTCTCAGGGCATTTCCATCACATTCATTCTTTTTTTTTTTGTTTGTTTGTTTGTTTGTTTTTTCAAGACAGGGTTTCTCTGTGTAGCTTTGCACCTTTCCTGGAGCTCACTCTGTAGCCCAGGCTGGCCTCGAACTCACAGAGATCCGCCTGGCTCTGCCTCCCGAGTGCTGGGATTAAAGGCGTGCGCCACCACCGCCCGGCTTCACATTCATTCTTTATACAAGGACTGGCAGATCAACAGTTCCTGTATTCTTTTCTTAATGACAAACTGAGTGATCCTTTAGTCCAATAAGAATGACCCAGGCAGTGTCAATGGGAAGACTTGGATGACAGCAGATGCCTTTTTTCATATCAGTTTGGTTGTTAGGGTATGAGTGGGTGTACTCTGTCTTCCTTTGATTTTATTCTCAGCTCCTTATAATTCTTGAATGGCAGGACTTTTGAGGATGTGTGTCCCAAGAGACATTACTGAGGCTAAGATAAGGTTTATTTTGAGCATGGTGGTACCTGACTTTCTCTCACGATCTCTCAGGAAGAGTGGAATGTATTTACCATCATTCTTATCACTAGGCATGGCCGCCCGAGTATCCAGTGCCGGCTTCATTCTGTTGTGAACCCATCATTGTAATATAAAATGTGTTGTGCTTCTTAACTTGTTTTTGGTTAGAAAGTATAGAAACCAGTGACATTGGAGAGGTTGTGGTAGTAATGGAGTAAGGCTGTAACAAGAGGCGAAGATGTTTGTTGATTTCTGTTCTCATTGTTTTGTGGTACTAGAGGCTTAAACCCAGGGGTGACTTTCATTCTTAAAGCTCTTCAGAGCTATGAACATTTGCTCTATCTCACTTTTTTCTTACATTTGAAGAAGACATAGTATTTGAGTAGAGCATGCAAATGACTCAATAACCAGAAAGCATAGAGATCTCTGTAAAAGTCTCCTTTACTGCCCTGGCCCAACGTCTAATTCACCGACATCCTATCCAATCCTGGCCAAAGAGGGACCCTTCTTATAGTTTCCTATGTGTTCTTTAAGAAACCTATTCATGCTTATGTGTGTATGCCTGTGTGAGTGTGTGTACAGATGTGTGTGGGCCCTGCAGAAGCCAGTTACAGGTGGTTATGTGACCCAACAGGGGTGCTGGGAACCAAACTTGGGTCCTCTGAAAAAACAGTATATGTCCTTTTCTACCGGGCATCTCTCCAGCCTCTCCTCTTTCTGCTTAAAGAGATCTATAAATGCAGCCCAGTCTGAGTGTATGCATGTTTTATTCTTCAAAAACTCCAGAAATGGCAAAATAACATGCGTTGATTGGTGCACTGAATATTCCTTCTTAATATAACTAAGCTTCATTTTTAGGCAATACTAGTCCATGGGACTTTGTGGGATTTTTCTTTTGAAGGGTAAATCCTAAGGTCAGACTTCTGAATTCTTCTAGAGTCTTCCTCCAAGAACAGTGTGGAAAGCAGGGTGATTGGTTTTTAAAGAGTTGAATAAATCAATGAAGGGTCTATAGTAGCATATTTTAGTCTTGAAGATGGGTCCACAAACTTTCCTGAGAGAACCTCAAAATTTCCTGATAGAACCCATTGTACATCCTGCTAATGTCCATTCTATTTTCTAATAAAAATGATGTGTGTGGACATATTTATACCTCTCCTACCTGACCACAATATTGATTTTCTGATTTATGATTTGACTTTCAAGAAAATTGTGAAGCTCTAGTCATCAAACCAGATGGCTAGACTTTATGACATAGTGAAGAAACGTCACTACAAAGTTGGTATGTATCACAGAAACTTCAACACCCAGGCCTCAGCTGCTTGTCTCTGGTCTTTGTAAGTACTTGGTTTTTTTGGAGAGAAATCATCAGATTTATGTGTTTTGTCTTAATGTATTCAGCATGTTTCCAGCAGAGCTGGATATAGCTTCCTGTTACTAATGACAAAAAATAAAAATTGAAACCTAATTTTAAAAACACAGAAGTTATAGTCCTAACATTAAAAGTACATTATATATAGAACCATTTGACATTTCTTAATTCTTTACCCATTTAAAAAGTCACACTGGTCACAGATACTGTTTCAGATGGTTTTTAGTCATGCAAATTATTTCTCTCCTGACTGTGTAATTACATGATGGACTGATTTCTAGAGTATCATATACTTAATGTGGGTTTCTAAAAAATGCTTTAATCATATAATTGCTAGTTTATCAAGTAGAAAATATAGGTCTGAGAACACTATCATTATGTCATTATTTTCCACAAAAGACTGTGAAACACACTGAAGGGGCCATTATGAGGCAAATAATAGTTTTCTATAGTGTCTAAATTTGAAAGGATTTAAATAAATAAAAAAATTAAACAGAAAATGGCTAAAAGTAAAGTATTTAAACTGCGTCCAGTCCATTACCCTGCATCTTTGTGTAAAACCGGTACAGACGGAGGAGAAGATGGAGAGGAAAGCGGTGAGATTGGCCAGTAATCTGGTCAAAGGAGGACATTAGCCTCACGTAAGAGATCCACTGTGCTCTGTGAGGAAGTGAAAAAGAAAGGCAGTGCATGTGGGACTTCCTGCTGCCGTTCTAATCCAGGTGCATTGCTTTTGTGCTACTTAATAATGACTGTACCATGGTTAAGTGTGACTGGAATAATCATTTATCAGTGGGCATGTGGCATACACTCATAATCCCAGCATGGAGGGTGCCAAAGTAGGAGGAAGAACCGCAGGGAATTCAAGGTCAGTCTAGGCAACATAGTGAGCTCAAGGCCAGTCTGGGATACACAGCAAAACTTTACACACACACACACACACACACACACACACACACACACACACACACATACACACACACACACCCTAAAACTAATTATAAAAGAATTATTTATATTCATTTGGTTTCTATCCAGTAAAACAGGGGAATATACTCTGGAATGAATAAATGATCAAATTCAAATTCAGTCATACATAATTAAAAAATTTACAAAACCACTTTTCAAATTTAATGAATGGCATAAGAGAGCAAATGAACATCTGTTTCAACCAAGTTTAGTAAAGGTGAAGGCAAACTGCTGCCTTTGCTGGCTTAGGATAAGAAGATGCTAAAAAGTTTGTTTTTCAAGCTAGGTCTGACACACACACACACACACACACACACACACACACACCATAAAGTTGTCACATATACACAGACAAAACTATCACACAGATACACACACACATTCACACTATACAACTGTCACATGGTTATATTATTTGTGCCTCAATGCTTGCTTCCTTGGTGGGTGTGCTGTTTTTGCCTTGCAGTGTACTTTATACGTTGTCTTTGCCTTGAGCCTTTGCATGGTGAAGGCCCATACACTGAGATATTTAAACTCACCCTACAGACAGCCATTTTTTTTCACATTAATCCTGTAACCAGAGCAAGTGACATTTAGTGAAGTACTTTATAAACATTCAAAAGCTTCTTTCTCTGGGTGTGTTATTTGTTGCTGTGCCTTAATTTCAGGAGAAAAATATTGGGACATTTGTAGTTGAGGGAAAGAAGATGATAAACAATTAGCTTTGAAACTTGAAAATTCATAGATCACGATCCTCTAAAACCAAGGTTATTGCTAATTTGTCTACTTTCTAAAAATTAATTAATTTTAATATTTTATCTATATAAAATTTAGAAAGGCCAAAATGAAAGTACAAAAAGTATAAATAGGCAAGGTTTGAGTAAAATTAAAAAAAAGAACAATAAAAATCCCTAAACAGAAGCAAAACAATATACAAAAACAAGCAAAACAGGTCAACTCCTCATAAAACAGGGCCATAGAAGTTCAGACAAGGGAACTGCGAGACTCAGACTACACAGATGCATGGAGCCCTTAGCAAAACTGAATTGGGGCTGGATGTTTTCACCTGAGCCCACCTGCAATATATTTAATTTTTACAATGAGGAAATATTCGTTGTATGCTGTACATTAGTCTAGTTGCTAAAGCTTTGGATCTAACAATAAGAGGTTCCGGAAGTCCCTGCACTGCTAGTCACGGTGTGGTAGTGAAGACTGATAAGTATGCAAATAATGAAAGTGCAAAGGTGTAGTTATGCTCAGGTGGTAGACATCTGAGGAATAAGCAAAGCAGTCACCTCCTGTCCCTACCCACTCCGCTGACTGAGAGGAGAGCATAGAATCAGGAAAGGGATCCTGGGGAGCAGGCACTGAATTGCATGCCTATGAGGTGTTTGGCACAGTGGAGTTTGAACAGAGATAATCAGGTCTCACTATCTGAGCCTCAAGGCCCACAGACTGCCCTTTCTGCACTGTTGGTATATTATCTAGGAGGCGGAAAGCATGAACAATGTAGGCAATGGTCAGACCACAGCTCTGTGGGGAAATTTGGACTTTATTCTGAAGAGAACAAAATCATATGGGAATTTTAAAACCTCAATTTCCACTTTACAGAGGCCTTCCTCCTATTTTCATGGTATATGAAGTGGAAAGAAATGGAACTTCAAGCAGACCAGTTATGCTTTATAATATTCTAGAGTTTCCTCACAGATCTTCAGAAAATTAATGGGACAGTGTAATAATTCTGACCTCTACAGAAAGAGAAGCTGGTGGGGGAAAACAGAATGGATGGATTCCCGGAGAAGAGAAGCAGTAAGTGTTCTTCCAACCTTGCAGCCAGCAGGAAACCTGGAAGCTCCGCTGAGCACACAAGCACAAAGTGCTCAAGGTTGTTGGGTTATCACCAAGGGCTCCTGAAGAAGCAAACGTTTGATTTGAGGAACTCATTTGCAGATCATTAACTAAACCCATTTGGCAGTTTTACTTTTTATCTGAAGTCATTTGTGACGGTTAGATTATTACTATTACAACAGCTACAGTGAAGAAGTAGACAGGGCAAATATACAGACAGGGTGAACTCAAGATGGAAGAGTCTAATAAAAGACAGCAAGCTACTCTTCAGCTAAAACAATAAGCAACTGTACAAGAACTTGGTTAATAATGAAAATTACAGGGCAGTTCTAGACCAGGGAAAACATTTGAAGTGTTCACCATCATTTCCCCAGTACCCCACACTACTTTCAGATGTCAAATTATGCTCTATCGTCCCCCTTAGACATACTGCCTAGCTCTTGGAAAGGAGAAGCATACTGTCATTCTTCTTGGTTCTAAGTCAAACACAGCAGAATTCTAAGATATCAAAACTGTTTAACTTGAATCCCAAGTTGTCCTCAGCCATAACCCAACAGGGCCATGGAGGTATTGACATCTTAGGGACTTTTATAACTTGGGATTGTTGGAGGGATTCTTCCGTTTTGGGGTGTGCTGTTTTTGTGCTCAGTCTTCATGGTGAGACTCTCACGGAGTCCTTTCAGGAACCACAGCTGTGAACATGTGACTCATTTATCTTTCACCTTACTTTACACCCTTTTCTTCAAACATTTATGTTATATTCACACCTATTAGCAAACTGCATATCTTCCCAGGCCTGCCCTGGTGTTATATGCGGTTTTTTTTTTTTTTTTTTTTTTTTTTTTTTTTTTTTTTTGTCACCCGTTGTTAACTTGGCTTCACAATTGACTTTGCATCCCCCAGCTCTTTAGTTTTCTTTTCTCAGACTCTCCGCCCTGCATCACTTGTTGGTTGGCCCAGTGAAACTGCTGCTCTGCCAAACGCCGTGCAAAAAAACAATGACGTTTCTGTTTGCAGTCACTGCTAGACAGACCAGACTATAGAGGAATGATACAGATAAGAAAACTACAGCTCATTTCTGGAAAGTTATGTTCTCAGCGTAAAGAGGAGTATCCAGGCAGCAGCTTGTGCAGTGGCCATGTCAAGCTGTCAATTCTGTATCTTTTTCATTTGTTGTAGGAAATAAAGATAGATTTATCAAACACAAGTGTGCTGGTGCATGCCTGATTCAACTTTTTTAAAATTATTTTAATCCTTAAAATGTTTTCTTTCTTTCCTCTTCTTTCTTTCTTTCTTTCTTTCTTTCTTTCTTTCTTTCTTTCTTTCTTTCTTTCTTTCTTTCTTTCTCTCTCTCTCTCTCTTTCTTTCTCTCTCTGTCTCTCTGTCTCTGTCTCTCTCTCTTTCTCTCTCTTCCTCTTTCTTTCTTTCTTTCCTTTATGAGAGGGACTTACTGCATAGCCCAGGCTAGCCTGAAACTCATGAGGATCCTTTTGCTCAGCCCCTGGGTGATGGGATTATAGATTTATGCTGACAACAATGTATTTCTCTTAACAAGAAGTTCTTCCAGTCTTCCCTATTTCAATACTCCTTATCAGTCTCCACCTTATTTTTCTTTTTATTGAAAATAGATTTTCTCATACAATATATCTTGATTACAGTTTCTTCTTCCTCTACTCCTTCTAGTTTCTTTTTACCACCCTTCGCCTCTGAATCCACTCCCTTTCTGGCTCTTATTAAAAAAGAACAGGCTTCTAAGAGATAACAACCAAACATGACAACACAAAATATAATAAGATAAAACAAAATCCATCACACCAGCATTGGACAAGGCAACCCATCAGAAGGAAAAGAGATCCAAGAGCAGCCACAAGAATCAGAGACCCACTAGTTCACACACTCAAGAGTCCCATAAAAATCCTAAGCGGAAAGCAAGAATATATAGTAGGCAGAGGACCTAGTGTAGACCTGTGTTGGTCCAGCACTTGCTGAGTCAGTCTCTGAGTTCATATGAGCCTTGCTCATTTCATTCAAATGGACTTATTCTCCTAGTATCCTCCATCCTCTCTGGCTCTTACACTCTTTCCACCTCATCTTCTGAGGGACTCTCTGAGCTATGATGGGAAGGGTTTGATGGGGGATATCCCATTTAAAGCTGTGTGTTCTGAGAACTGTAGCATGAATCTTAAAAATTCTTATTAATAAAATGAAACCTGAGGCCAGTTATTGGGGCGAACACTGGAAGGTCAGAGAGACAGATCAAGCCACAGCTAATCTCACCTGGCCAACTTCTCAGCTGGTCCTGTTTCCTCAGACTGGAAGCCTCTGTGTCCTCATATCCGAATGGCTCTCAGCTGAACTGCTGCTAGAAGCCTGAATACTTAACCAGTCCAAATGCTTCTCCAGGCCAAATGCTTCTCCAGGGCAAATACCTCTCCAGGGCAAATGCCTCTAGTTTCTGGTCCTCACGCCTTATATACCTTTCTCCTTTCTACCACCACTCCCTGGGATTAAAGGCTTGCTTTCTGGGATTAAAGGCGTGTCACCACGCCTGGTGTTTCCAATGTGACCTTGAACTCACAGAGATCCAGAGGGATTTCTGTCTCTGGAATGCTAGGATTAAAGGCGTATGCTACCACTGCCTAACCTCTGTTTAATATTGTGGCTGTTCTGTCTCTGACCCCAGATAAGTTTATTAAGGTACACAATATTTTTGGGGAACACAATACCACCACAGAGAACTCTCTCTCTCTCTCTCTCTCTCTCTCTCTCTCTCTCTCTCTCTCTCTCTCTGTCTGTGTGTGTGTGTGTGTAATGTCTGTGGGTCTAAACATCTGTTCCCATCTGCTGCAGGAAGAAGCTTCTCTGATGATAGCTGGATAAAACGCTTATCTATAAATATAGCATATCATTCGGTGTCATTTTATTGCTACTTTTTTTTTCTTCAAAGACCAGTAGTGTTTGGTCTCTGGGCTATCTAGTCTCTGGTTCTGGGTCACCCAAGCAATGTTGGATATGTGTTCCATCCAGTGGAGTGAATTTAAGTCACATCAGACATTGGTTGGCAACTCTGACAAGTTCTATGCCACCATTGCCCTAGCATATTTTTCAGGCAGAACAGATTGTAGGTCAAAGGTTTTGTGGCTGGGTTGGTGTTTGTGTTTCTTTTGGGGTGAAGGCTTCATGTACACACCAGCTCAACTTTCCCATGTTCAGTGAGCTGTTCAGGTGTTGTCCTCAGCAATGGGGCCCTCCCTGCTGTTAGTCTGCAGAGAGCAACCAACCATCTTGGCGATAGCTTGAGTTGTGTAGGGATTTCCATGGGCGTGGGATCCCCTGGTCAACAACTCAATTGAAAGCAACCCAGTCCTGGTTCTGGAAGCCTCATTTGGTGGCAAGAGATGGCCAGTTGGGACTCCATCTCCCCCAGTATTAGGAAACCTCATTAGGATCCCCTATACATATTTTTTAAAAAGCTTCCACTGCACTAGGTTTCAATCTCTCAAATGCCCCTCAATTCCAGTGGTATCTCCCAGCATTCCCTTCATTAACCCTATTTCCCATCTCCCTCCCCACCTGATCCTCCTGTTACTACCCCCAACTTCCTGTCCACCCATAACATCTATTCTACTTTTTCTTTCTTCCTAGGGAGATCCATGTGTCACCCCTAGTCCCTTGCTCTATACCTAGCCTCCTTGGGTCTACAGATCATAGGTTGTTATTTAATGGTTAATATCCACATGTAGGTAAACACATACTGTGATGATTTGAATAGGAATGGCCCCCTTAGGCTCACAATGCTTGATCATTAGGGAGTGGTGCTGCTTTGCAGGGATTGGGAGGTGTTTCCTTGTTGGAGTAAGTGTGACCTTGTTGGAGGAAGTGTGTTACTGGAGGCATGCTTTAGGGTTTCAGAAGCCTGAGCCAGGCCCAGTGGCTCTCTTTTTCTTCTTCCTCTGCCTTCAGATCCAGATGTAGAACTCTCAGATCCTCCAGTCCCATGTCTGCCTGTATGATGCCGTGCTTCCTGCCATGCTGACAATACACTAAACCTCTGAAACTGTAAATGCTTTCCTTTATAAGACTTGCCACATGGTGTCTCTTCACAGCAATAGAACATTGGCTAAGATGCATACTATATTTATCTCTCTGGGTCTGGGTTTCCTCACTTAGGATGATTTTTTTTTTCTAGTTACATCCATTTGCCTGAAAATTTCATGATGTCATTTTTTAAAGAACTGAGTAACACTCCATTGTGTATATGTATCACGTTTTTAAAAAATCCATTCTTCTGTTGAGGGATATCTAGGTTGTTTCCAGTTTCTGGCTATTATGAATAGGACAGCAATGAACATGGTTGAACAAGTGTCCTTGTGGTAGTGTCCTTTAAATATATGCCCAAGACTGGAATAAGGGAAACACTCTTCCATTGCTGATGTGAGTGCAAATGTGTACAGCCACTCTGGAAATCAATATGGCTCAGAAAGTTGGGAATTGGTCTACCTCAAGATTTGGGCATATATCCACCCTATTTTTTTTTAACATAGGGTTTCATACAGAAACACATTTATTTGGCTAGGATAACTGGCCAGTTTATTCCAGGAATCCACCTTCCCCCTCCATCCTCCAATGCTGTGTTTACAAATGTGTACAACAAGGGATCTGAACTCAGGGCCTCATGCTTATATAACAAGCAAAAATCATCAACCAAGTCATCTCCCCAGCTTTCAGACTCTGTATATTTTAAGAACATAGTTTACTTCCATATTTTTACTTTTATATGTTTTACATTTTTATGATGCTGGGGATTGAACCCAGTGTCTTGTGAATGCCAGGCAAGTGCTCTAGCCCTGAGCTATACTCTCAACACTAACACTATCTATTTTTATCCAGCAGAAGCAAGCTTATCCAGGCAAAATATTAAGTTAAGCTCATTTACTTTGAAAATGAATTAAATGGTCCATGAATAAGCTATATGCTTCTATTTATAGGCCAAATATTTATAATACATAAAATTAGGAGTGTGAAGGTTACTTATTAAAGACTTGTGGTTTCTACTTTAATACAATCACAGGATAATTCAAGTCATATACGTTTATGTAACTTGGGTTAGTATGAAATATTTAATACCTAATGTAGCACAGGCAGCAACCAATCATCAGGGACACAAGCTACTTCCCTGGGTGCTAGCTAGCATACCATTAACTCTCTGTTAGAATCAAAAAGTAACAATGTATTTGTTTTACCATTGTGCTTTCCTGCTATTAAAGCATTGCTACATCATTTATAACAAAGGACTAATTGGTAAATATCTTCTTAGAGTATTCTACATAAACAAACAAGCTGGTTTAACAAAGTATTTTCACACTTGCTGTTGACTGAAATGAACAGTCATAATTCTTATACGATCACATAACAGTCAAGGTCAAAATTAGGCTGACTGTAGAGAAGCCTTAGAATGGCTGTTATCATTAGACTTGTTATTGCAGGTACTCTATGGCCTTGGTGCCAAGGATGTTTTGAATATAGAACATGTGATTAAATTACATTGACTTGTAATTATCAGTTACAATTATACTCATAAAAATCAGTTTCGCTGGGCGGTGGTGGCACATGCCTTTAATCCCAGCACTTGGGAGGCAGAGGTGGGTGGATCTCTGTGAGTTCGAGGCCAGCCTGGTCTCCAAAGCGAGTTCCAGGAAAGGCACAAAGCTACACAGAGAAACCCTATCTCGAAAAAAACCAAAAAAAAAAAATCAGTTTGAATCTCAAGTCATTACAAATATGTGCATTATTCAGAATACAAGTGCCATAATATTATGTATGCATTGCATATATAATGTGCTCAATTATGTTATTGATATAGTTTGTATATGAAATGTTTGCCACAGGCTGGGATTAAATTCTTGGTCTCCAGCAAGTGAAGATATTTTGGGAGGTGGTAGAAACTTCACAGTGTGGAGCCTACTTGGAGGAAGTAGCAAGCAAGCTTTTAAAGCTTATGTCTCATTCCCAGGGTCCCTTTTCCATCTTTGATCACTGTTAGCCACGAGGAAAAAAAAAACTTCCTTCATTTCATGCACTAACAATCAGGATGTTTGGCTTGAGTTATGGGGGCCACTAGCTATGGGCTGAAAACTGTGCAACAGTGAGTTAAGTAAATGTTTCTTCCTTTAATAATTTTTTATGTCAAATATTTTTTAAAAAGCAACTAAAAGTCTGGCTAATACAGTTATATAATTTCTCTAATAAAATGTTTATGTTATGTATATGATTTATAGCCAAATTATACATGATTGTTTATGCTTATTATATATATAATTGCTATATGTTTATATGCATAAACAAGACTATGTAATTGTATGTATAAACAATAATAAATAACTGTATAGCGTATTTAATAAGCACATTTTTATGTAATACAAATGCTCCTCTCCTTACAATGGCGATGTATTCTGATAAGCCTATTGCGAGTTGAAAAGAATCTCACTTAAGTGAAAGTGCATTTCGACCTCAGCACTGCATATCACAGTCAACTGCAGAGTAGCAGCATCACCTGGTGATGGTGCAGCGGACAAGAAGCTGAAGCTCAGAGCTGTGGCCAGCACCGCGAGAACATAGCATACTCTGCCAGCCAGGGAACGGTCAAAGCTCGACAGTGGAAGCATGATGTCTATTGAGTGTATACTACTTTCCCACCATTATAAAACTGAAAACTCATAAGCCAGCTTCAACAGAGGTTTACCTTTTTGTGTCATTTGATTAAATACAATGTGTTACTGTATTTTATAAAAATAGAGATAGGGATGCACTATGGTATGACCATGGGAGTCAGTGCCACACGTTCCAGAGTGTATTTTACTTAATGTCTAAGTCATCTCGGCCTTAGCATGGGGGGAGAATAGCACCCTTTCAGGATCTTTTGAGGTTGAAATAAAGGAGTGCATACACAGTACCTACTGGGGTGGCTGGCAATGGCTGTGTACACCGTGTGACAGAGGAGAAGGAGAGTGAGAGCAATGAGCAGCAGCAATAAGTACACTATGAGAGTGGAGGGAGTCCCTGGCATGATCCCAATTCCAGTGGTCACATTGAAATTCTCTAGAAAAATAATGAGTTTCAAAGGCAAACAATGGATTGAAAGTGCTAAAAAAAAATACTGAGTTTTATAATCCAACATTGCTTTAGTTATTTTTCAAATAAGTCATGGTGGTAAGACTTAAGAGAATAAAAATGTTCTCTCTATAGGAGAGGGTAATTGTGGACACTTCAGTCTTGGTATATGTTTGTGATTGCATGGTTCTTAGTGAATACTCTGTGTGGCAGGATAATACTGACTTGGAACTACTTTCCAGTTTTCAAGGGCTCACCTTATGGTTACACTTGAGACTAACAAGTGTAACCCAAAAGGATTGGTGTATAAACCATGCCAGAAAGTCAAAGCTTGTCAAACAATATTTGCCTGAGACCCCTTTAGTCAGTGTGGGATTCCTCATGTGACTGTGGCAGAGACACTCTGAACAACAGCGGGAAAGACACACTGCTCACTGTGACTCCTAAACACAGAAGTCAGTTAGCATGATTGGTTCACATCCAGACATTTAAGGCAGGACTTCAGGAATCTTGAGTACTTGAAACATATATTGGGCATTAAACATACAGCATTTTCATTTCACCAAGGATTAATAGTTATAGGAAAAAAAGATGTTCATGACGAAGAACACTGGAAATTGAAAAAATGGTTTTGGCACCCGCAATAAAGCAAGGCACGCTCACAGGAGAACTAGTAAATTAACAAAGGATTAAAATTGAAAAAAACTGATTAGGATGCAAAATAAGTAGGTAATAGGAGGGAAAAGTAAAGATGCTTTTTGCACAAAAGGATCATACTATAGGTTTGTAATATGATATTCAAGAAGACTGGAAAATATTTCTGTGATAGAATATAGGAGAATTTCTGACATGGGTTACGTGTAATATGACTTTAAAGCAAGAAACTGTAGTGATTTCCCAAAGTCCCTCTGGGTCTTGTGATGCTCTTAGGTTCTTAGACAGTGTTCTTGAGCTCTTTGGTGGAGGTTACGTGTGGGGTGTGAAACTATAAAGGATTTACATTTGAAGTGCTGCAGGGAATGGGCTGTGCTGTTCCAGCGAGCTACTGTAGGATAATCTCTGTAGATACTTCATGCTTCCCTTTGGAGGACTCAGGAAGCTGAAAACTCCACCCACCCAATAATCATTATGGAGCTGGTGAGTCTACAGATGCAGTTACAGAGAAGAGAAACTGCTTATCAGGCGGTACCACTTGTATGTGTCAACCAGCAAGGGTCTTGAGCTGAGTTTATCAGTCACAATGGGATAGGAGCCTGGCCAAGTTGTTGCCTCCACAGTGTTCTGTATAACTGACTCCACATCTTAGGGGCTAGACTTCCAGTGTAATTTCAGTTTTCTAGCTCAGACGGTAAACAGTTATGCTTTGGGACTGTCTTCTGCCAGTATAACTACAGACTACAAGTTATGACAGTCGGAGAAATGACCGTGGGAAATGATGGCATGCTAGCTTTTGTTGTTGCGGGAGGAAAGAGGGTGAGCAAAGATGATACTTCAAAATCTTTCTTTTGACCTTGATTTAGGCTAGAGTCCAGAAAAAAAAAAACTGCTGCCACTGTGGGAATGTGAATCTTCATGATTTGGACCAACACAATTGCGATATGCCAAAGAAATAGTTTATGGTCTCCTGACAATATGGGTGCTCAAGACTCAGCCAACAGTGATAAGCTACCAACAAAGTTAAAATGTGTTCACAGATGTTGTCTTTTATTTATTGCACATGAATTATACATTTGGGAAAATATAGAACAGGAGTTGTTAACATTATTAGGCATTAAAGAGAAAAATGTTGGAAATTATTTTTTATAGATTAGTAACAATGTGATCCCAGTGAATCTTGCATTGAAACTGCCCACTTCAGATGGTGACTGCCCTTAAGGCCCATCTGTTTGCATCAGATGAAGAGGGTCTATTGGGATGAAGTGATTGGGATCCTGGGACTGTAGCTGCATCTGATGATGAAGACATTATCAGCTCTATTTACAAACACAGCTGTGGCAGGGTTCTTTAGGGGAATAGAACCAAGAAAATGCATGCACATTCATGCATACATCCCATATGTGTGTGTGTGTGTGTGTGTGTGTGTGATATGTATATATAATTGTATATGTGGACTCACTATACAGTATATTGATTGTCTGGTAGACTGGAGACTGTATGCTCTTCTGCATGCTGAAGACCTAGAACCCTGGCAGCTGTTTAGTACCAGAAGCTGGAGGCTTCAGAACAAAGGGGACCAATGATGAGGCCCCAGTGGAAAGCTGAAGGCCTGAAAAAAAACCCCTGTATGATTCTGCACTGAGAAGCCAAAGACACTGGAAACTGATGCCTGTGGGTAAGGGGTATAGTTACAGCTCTACATATACTTGCTTAGGAAGAAGGGAGGGAGTGTTTCTGCATTGGCTTACTTCCATTTTTCAGTTGCATTTCATCCATCCTATACAGTCTATTGGATGGTGCTGCACAAATTCAGGGTGGGTGTTTCTTTCTCAATTGTTGTTCCACACATCAGTCTTGTATTTGAAGCCCCTCACAGACTCACTTAGAAGTGTGCCTTACTAATCTAGGTGTCTCTCAGTCCAGTCAATTTGGTAATCAAGATTAAACATCAGAGCAGTCTACTGGTAAGGCTGAAAGTCTCCTGGATTAATGGATCAAAAAAACAGGTATAGCTATGTTGGTACCTGGAAAGTTTGCAGCCCTGAGCATGGTTAAAAGGAAATTTTGGGTTTGCAAGTTTCCTTATCAAATGGTGGCATATTGCAAATATATAAGAAGTCTTACTTTTGCTTTTGTATTTACTAAATCACATTGTTTCATACTGTTTCGTTGGAGAAATATGGTTTCCAATCTTTAGTGAAAAGTTATTGTTTAATTTTTCTCACTGTCACACCTTTACTAGTGGGAAAATAGGCAAGTCAGCATGCATTTTATCTGGGTTTTAGAATGAAGGACAGTGAGAGATGAAGGAAGAATGGTAATCTCAGTTAGGATGAATTGTCAGGTGGAACCACAATGATACTGGATCTTACCTTTAATACTGCAGAGGAACAAATAAAGGAAAAAGAGAAGCATCACGAACAAGGATGGGATGGGAGGGGTGTGTTAGCATCAGATTGCTTTCTGGTTATCCCTGGATACTGACCTACACTGCTACGTCCCACAGCAAGAGTTATGCTTGATTAGAACAAATCAATTTTACCGGTAGTTCCAGTGTCCTACCTGGAACATTAAGAAATATGTTTATTGTGTGGCTCCTGTAGATGTCAGTATATGTAATTTCCAATTGAAGTGTACCTTCGAGTGTCATGTATCACACATGATTTTATGCTCCATAAGTATCACCAGGCCTCACCAATATGTAACTTTGAATAAAATGGTTCTACAAGATTGTAGTAGATCTGAAAAATTCCTATTGTGTAGTGACATCATAGTCATTGTATCACTATGGTGCAATACACTATTAAAATGTTTAAGGAAAAACAAACAAACAAACTACTTTGTTACCAGTCATAAAAGTGTGTTTAGCACCTGGGTGGTGGTGACGCACACCTTTAATCCCAGCACTGGGGAGGCAGAGCCAGGAGGATCTCTGTGAGTTCGAGGCCAGCCTGGTCTACAGAGCGAGATCCAGGACAGGCACCACAACTACACAGAGAAACTCTGTCTCAAAAAAACAAAACAAAACAAAACAAAAAAAAGTGTGGCTAGCACATGAAATTACTTACAGTATAGCACACAAATTTGAGTGATAATAAATTATTATTAATAGCATACAAATTTATATATTTTTGTGGTTTTACAGTGTACTTTTTCTACCCTGTCTGAAAACAAGCCAAACACACAAACCCAAAAGAAGTCAAGAAAATAAAAAGGATCAGCTAACCGGAAGGGGCTAGGGGACTATTCTTCTACCCTCACCTCCTGATGAGCACCGCAAGGCCCACCCCTGATTCTGTCTATGCACTTACCACCAAATCAGACCCTCTTCTCTTCTACCAGTTCTTATTTCTACTCTATGTCCTAAGGATCCCTTAGTGAGATTAGATGTACTTTTTGAATGGTAAAGCTGGAAAGGTTTGCCAAATGTTTTGCAGACTATACACAGGTGTAACTTACCCACTGTCACCAAATGTAAGAGGCTATCTGCACCTGTCTTAGCTGAAATGAAAATATATGTAGAAACAGCTAGGGAGCTAAAACATGCTGTTATAGACAATATGTTAAGTAATTCTTAAAAGTCACAGTTTAATGTAAAGGGAACAGTATACTAGAAAACTCAATGCCAATCTTCACATTGTTCTTTAGTTAAAGATATTTTGCAGTATCTAGAAAACAAAAGATTTTTAATTGCATAATTTCTCTGTAGAAAATGATTGTGGGATGTAGTATGGCATTGTAAGTGTGTGTCTTTCCCTGTTGGCTGGGTTTAGAATATGCTAGTGGCAAGATTTATTAATATTTTATCTAATATTTAGTTTGAATATTTTATCTCCATGTGGAGACATGGATTAAATTGTTGATTGTAATGGAAATGTGAAATGACTTTTATTTCTTGCTGGCACCTCGGCTTGATTTCTGGAAAGCAAGGATCTTAGTTAACTCTAAGTACTACTTTGAAAGGAAAGCCATTAAAAGGACTAATCTTTAAATCTAAATCATATACATAAAAGATTATTTAAGCAAATGGATCCAGACAAGGTGAGTGAAACCAGATTCTCTAAGGAAGGAGATGAAATTATCAGAAATATGGCAAAAAAATAAAATGGTTACTTTTGTTTGGGTGTCATGGGATCTACACAGACAAAGAAAGTCCACACAATGGTTCTCAGAGTCTACAAGACAATCCAGGGTCTTAGGACAATTCTGGTTCGGGTTCTTGGGCATCAGTGAACCTTGAGTGAGGAACTAGCTGGCAGAAATCACCTGACTTTACTTCGGTTTGTTTCACCCCCTTCTCCTCTCTTAGCTGTTTTGAAAACCAGACAGCCAACAGCAGGTCAGAGCAGACTGTGACCCTGGAAGAATAAGGGAAGGACAGCTCCTGTTAAATGTTGCTGTGGGTGAGTTAACTAAGCAGAGCCTGCTTTGTTCTTTCACTTATTAGCTTAAGATTGTTCATAGCATATTGGAAATACGGTCATTGGTGACATGCATTGTTTGGGGTCTTTTGCAGTCTGGCATGCCTTTGTTGGGAAAGTGATACCCAGGAAGTTGGGATTTTCTACCTAAACTCTGAGTTTATTATTTTCAATATGTCTTTTAGTACTTCAAGAGCAAGATACACCATCTATTGCACTGAAAGAAAAAAAAAGGATGTAAACAAGTAATTCAATAGTAATGAGATGATTTCTTTCTGGCTTATCAAATGATTTTTTTCCCTTCGTAATTAAGTGGCTCCTTATTGCCCTCAAACATATGTGCACTCTCATGTGGCCTCTGTGAGGACCCAGCACAGCACTGGGAGCATAGAGGCATCTTGACATACCCACCCCACCCACAGTCTTCTGCTATAACGGTCTTTGCATGGCTTTATTTTGTAAACAATGTGCCTCATTGTAGGACCCACCCTGACTTTAAAGCTACAGTTCAGGGCTGCCATGTGGTTTGTGTTTTCATTTCCTGAAGATCATTTGTTTTGAGGTTCTCATGCTGTTGACTTAATCAGAGGGCCTTTTCCAGACAGCTTGACATGAGGTCTCTGGTAAACAAAGTGTCACTGAAACTTTTATTACATTATTGTTAAGGTTTGGGGATGAGTTTGTTACTTTATTTTCATTTCCTATGAGCATTTGAAAAATTCAATAATCAGATCTAAAGGAATCAAAACAAACAAAAATGTTTATAAGTTCCACCAGGCCAATAAGAGTAACAAAATTAGCATAGACACAAAGATATGTCATATATATTTGTGAAGACATTAAGGCATATGTATGTAATTTAACAGAACAGTAACTTTAATATTGTGAAAGAATGGATTTAAATAATTATTTCTAGAGATGAAAATGGACCAAGTTTTTAGAAACTCATCACTGTAGTGTTCCTGTGAGAGAGTATTTGAAAAGGTTGCAAAACAGTGAAATCTTCCTGCTAATTATTGGGACATGAACCTAACACTTTGAGAACAGAAAAAAAGAATTTACATTGCAAGGACTCTAAACGCAGCATTTCATCCCTTTCTTTGGCCAGAGCCAAAAATATCTGGCTTTATTCTGGTTAGATGTCAGGGATGCCAGGCAGGAGATGCAGTTTTTCTACATCTCAGTCCTCCTGAAGGAGCATCCCTGCCCTGAAGCTACATGTGAGGGTCTGATCAAAAGTCCCGTCTAGACACTGAACAGCTTTAGAACTGAATTTCTGAATATTCA
Organism: Peromyscus aztecus; assembly: GCA_902168405.1. Lineage (NCBI taxonomy): Eukaryota > Metazoa > Chordata > Mammalia > Rodentia > Cricetidae > Peromyscus > Peromyscus aztecus. The sequence continues at coordinate 58,994 of CABHPQ010000596.1, read as the reverse complement.
TGGTAGATATGTGTTCTATCTATTCTTCATCTTCAAATCATTTCCTAAATGATTTGAACATCTCAACTTTTGGGAGTGAATGTTAGATAGAAGCATGGGGACTGTAGTCTTGGAGGCCATTGAGGGTGGGCCGCCCCTTCATTGTGGTCTTTTTTTTCTCTGGTAGCACTAGAAAGGGAAACACCATAGCTGCTCCTCCTTAGACTTTAGATTAAAAGCATGCAATACCTCTGGCCCTGGGTGGGGACATGACACGCTGATGTGCACTGAAGATTGGAATATTACAAGCAATTGTCTCTTCCTTTAAGAATTAATGCAACTGGGCCTTTCAGTTTCCTGGCTGGGAGTCTATCCTTCTTCCTCTGAATTTTAACTTAAAAAAGCATGGCTATTCTTTTTCTCTCCTCTGTCTTCATTCCCTTTCCCTCTCCTTCTTTCTCCATTCTTTTCTCCATTCTTTTCCTTCCCTCCCTCCATTTATTTATTTCCTTTTTTTTTTTTTTTTCCAGATACTGTCCTAAAACCATGCAACTGTTAGCTGACTGCTGATCTCCACTGCTGAACACGACAGCTATCCTGGACCCTGGCCTTCTCTCTTCTCTTTTCTACCTCCTTAGTCACAGAAGCTGCTAAGGTTCACATCTCCCAAACTCCAACTAAGTTGCCCTAGAGCTTTCTTCTGTGTCTGTTTCTGAATTCTTTTACTAACTAGACTGAGAACTCAGAAAAGAAAACCCTGGTTTCCCAGGTAACAGCTTCAGGTTTAAGTATTAATAAATGCCATTAGTTCTTTGGACAGTCCTCACACATTGAACTTGGCCAGTCTTCTCAAATACTGGTCCTCCCAGAAGACTACACGAGAGTTTTTATTGATCAATGTGAAGTTCACAATACTGTTAATGAGACAGCTCACAGTAAACTGAGGCCAAACTTATTTGACTAACAAACATTAGAAGGCAGCTTTTGATTTAGAAACTTCTAAGGGCTGTAGGAAAAATGGAATACATTGTTATTTTCTTCAATATTTTTACAATTAATTTAGGGGATTTGGATTGAGTACTTCACTGTAATACAAAGAGACTACACTATATTTTACCAGGAAGGAATAAATGAAAGTCTAGGGATGTTACAAGATGATTGATGGTGGCTTTTCTGTTTAGGAAGAGTCTATATTGGGTATGTAATTCCGGTACTCAGGAGGCAGAGGCAGGAGAAGTGTTGCAGGTTCAAGGCCAGCCTGGTCTACATGACAAGATTGAGACCAGTCACAACTATGAAGTGAGACTTTCTCTCAAGAAATAAAAATAAAAAATGAAAAATCAAACAAAAGAGTGTGCCATTAATGATGGGGTCTTAAAGGACTCCTAGACATGTCAGTTTGACCAATATCGTTTTCTGACCTGAACATTCAGACATTAATAAGGACAGCAGGTCTAAAATATGATTGCTTATTAAAATGGCTCTCTGGCATCAAATGATGTTCCCTTCACCATATCCCTTTTTTCCTTTGCAGTGCTAAGGATTGAACCCAGGGCTTTGTGCATGCTAGGCCAACAGCCTACCACTGAACTATACCACTTGCCCTAAACTGAGTTCATTTTAATACCAGATATAGGTTAAAAACTATTGTATGTATAAACTTCCAGGTCAGCATATTCAATTTGGTTCATATTTTGGAACACTTTATATATATTCCTGTATAGCTAAAGAACTTTAGAGATTTTGTTTTCATACTAAAATTTAGAAAGACACTAAATTTTAAGACTTTTAATAAAGTATATACAATTCATTGGTATTTCTGTAAGCTTTGGAAGATTTAAAATTTTTCCTTCTTGGAAATTTTTTTCAAGAGAAGAAGCTGTAATTTTAAATCTTACTTGAAAGAAACTTTGAAAAGGAGTTACTCCATATCTCTGACTTGCCAAAATTATGTATGGAGTCTTTTCTCATTGGTTTTAGATTTTAGTATTATTTTAAACAAGCCAATTACAGTATGCTTGCATATTGTTTTTATATAATGAAATTAGAAGGAAAATACTACAGTTATTTCAGTGTGGTAAGGTTATAATTGACATGTTAATTTTCCCTTATATTTCAAATTTTTAATAATGTGATTATATTTTGCATTGATTAGGGTCAATTAAAGACTAAACAAAAATTTACCTAAAATATGTTATCATACATTAAGATATATGTCCATTTCAAAAAAATTGAGATTGAACTTACAATGCATTTCAAGACTATTGTAAGAGTAAGATTACAATTAGCTATTTATTATTTATAAGACGTAAGTCAATGGAAAAATAATGGAAGCATTATAACATACAAGCAATTAATGAATTAATGATGGCCACCTATGAGTAGACTTCAATTTTTCTAAGTAAGATTTGCATTCACGGAACTGGAGAGATAGCCCAGTAGTTAGGAGAACTGGCCGTTCCTGCAGAGGGCCAAGGCTCAACTCTCTACATGCACATGGTGGCTCACAACTAACTGTCTATACTTCAAGTTCCAGGAGATCCAACACCCTCGTCTGGCCTCAGTAAGTCATAGACATGCAGATGTGCGCTGACACCTGTGCAGGCAAAATATCCATACACATAAACAAAATAATTAAAAAATACCAGGCAGTGGTGGTGCATGCCTTTAATCCCAGCACTTGGTAGGCAGAGGCAGATGGATCTCTGAGTTCAAGGCCTGTCTGATCTACATAGTGAGTTCCAGGACAGCCAGGGCTACACAGAGAAACCCTGTCTTGAAAAACAAAACAAAACAAAAAAAAAACCAAAAAAAAACCCCCAAAAATGCATTTACTTTAAAAACCATAATAAATGTGAAAACATTTGTTTCATAAACATCTGTTCAAAGAGTCAATATGTTTATTTTTTCTTAAAAGTCAGTGGTAAAACCGAGAGTTGTAAAATGATCAGATGCCACCTGTATACTGAGAAATGTTCATCATGCACTTGTTCCTCAGCTGTCTGTCCTGAGTAACAGAAGTTTAACAATTGTGATTTTTAAAAGTTATATCTATAACATAAATCTTATATAAGTACTCCTAGAATCAGCTTGCTCATTTGTAAAATAGTAACAACAATAAATTTTCCTTGCCTTTGGTAGAAACAACTGCTGTAAAATTTGTGTCTAAGAAAGCCTGTGCCTTTGATTAAGAGAGTCCTTAGAAGTGTTGAGGATTGCTTGACAAAGGGACAGACTAGGGACAAGAAACTAGTAGATACTGGGGTGCTTTTTTCACGCAAGCGAGGTTGGCCTCAGGAGAAGGTGACCTAGTGCTTCATGTTGGGTCATAAATGGTCCTGGCTCTAGAGACAGCATTCTAAACATTGAGTAATTGTGTTTTCAATTTTGTGTTTGTAAGAAAAGTCCAGTAGGCTGATGGAACAGAAGCTGGTGACTTCCATCACCCCAGGTAGGTTCTTGGCTACTAGTTCCTCTCCTTCTACTATCAACTCCTATCTGATGATCTAACTACTTTTGGACTGGTGCGTTCTGTGTCCTCCACTCTTGGCAAATGGTCAGAGCTTAATCACAAGAGAGGGTCTTGCTGATCCTGTCCTATGTTTGAGCATGCTCTCGTACACACACACACACACACACACACACACACACACACACACACACACGAGGCGGGTGGGGCGAGACAAACAGACAGACAGAATAGGAAGTAAATTATGTGTCATCAAAATAGAAAATGATTTGGAAGAAAATTTTGGTAAGGCCAGATAATCTTACCGGAAACTGGAGAATTCTTCCATCTTGCTGGTCTTCCCTTGTTGGCAGTTCAGGAGGCCATCCGAAAGAGCAATCTGAGCATCTGCACACAATGTGGCCGCAGATGTAAAGGGCAAGCCTGGGGCATGTCGCAGCTAGAAGGCTGCTTAGAGTTCTCCTAAGCTCTACCACGCCTTTCTCCATTGGTTCTGTGCTGTGTCACAGAGAAAGAGATGGGGAGGGAGAGAGCCTGCGAACAGTTAAAGGCTGCTACCAGAAGAAGGAAGAGAGAAATCTCAGCCTCTGGGACGGGAAAATATCCCGTTTTATGTAGTCAAAACACCAGGTTAAGTAAAAGGAGTTTCCTCAGCTTGTTAAGAAAAATTTTCCAGAAAATTAAGCCTTTACTCTCTTATCTCATTTTTACCTTTGCAGCTAACCCAAGAGCAATAAAACTCAGAAATCTTATAAAGTATTATGGCCTGTAAAATAGCTCATTAATGTAATATGTTTGGTCTGGGGAAATCTATTTTTATCCATTACATGGAACATGGAGTACACTGCACTTTCTTCCAAGTAACTTTTGGAAGCTAGCTGGCAGAACAATTCGACACAGCTAGCAGCTCCTTTCTGGAGATCGGTACTGTTGTGACATGGAGAGCACTAGAAACACATGTCTCCCTGTCTCCTGCTTTGCGCCTTCTTCAAAAGTGTTTATATTTGCTTGTGATAAAATGCATTAAGTTTCATAATCCTGAACAACCTTCTGGTACACAGATTCCCTTTCAAACAGCGCAACTGGGAAAACAGAAATTTTTTTTCTTTTTTTCCCCATAAAAAGTGTGTGTGAGGGGGGCTTTCTTAGGTAGCTGTGCATTTTGTACAAGCCAGGTGCCAAGTTTGAATTTTTAAATGTTCAAATTCCAAAGCAACTGTTAAGATAAATGATCTTTATGATGAATCTTCCTCTCCCAAATAGCTCATATTCATTGTGAATGAATGTCAGCTTATCTATGACTTAATACCCCAATAGTGAGAGCAAAGTCGGGGCTCATTTCACCCCACAATGTCATTTCTAGAATGTTCAGTGACCTTAGTGATTATGATGGTGTTTCCGGTGCATGAGAGGGCTCAACTGAAGAGGCTTTGTTATCACAAGACAACCATAAAGAGCACCTTCTCCTCATACAGAGATAAGTCTTATGAGCATTGTTACTACCAATTACTTCCTCTACATCCAGAATCAGTGATATAACTCTCTCCTGAGCAATTGCACATTTAAGTCAATAAAGAGAAGGAAATTATTTTAGGTATATTAAAATCAATTTTCACTAGATCTAGCATGCTAGCTGGACAAGCTTTATATTTTGATTTGTTATGTACATTGTCATTTTCTTTATACTTCTGAAGACAAGCACTTACAGTATAGGGTGACCTTGAACTCATGACAATCCTCCTCCCTCAACCTGCTAAGTGTTAGTGTTATGGGCATGATCCCCTATTCCTGGCTTGCATTATGATTTATAGGTTTTCAACCATCTTTTAAAGTCCCCTGCACAGTTTCTCCTTGTTTTAACTGTTGGCAATTTTAGCTTCTGTGTAGTGTCAAGTGCAGTTACAGCATACTCATTGGAAGACTATTCTGAAATGCCCTTAGTGTATCCAGTGTTGAAAGCCTTCTACTTCTGCCCCATTATAACACCTACAGGCAAAAACATCTCAATCATGTTTTAATTTTTGAAATTTTGGAATTGGGTCTCTTTCAGAGAGTGCCAGCATGGATAACAAAGGAAGATTTGAAGACACAGTTCCAGCTCTCAATTTATGGCAACATCAATTAAAATTATCAGTGTAATTCCAATGCCTAAATACTTATTTGATAAAGAATGTGGTCTTCCAAATCTCGTAATTTACTAGTACCATGGGCCAACTTTCAAAGAAAATGATTTAACTTGAAATATTGAAGAAATGGAAAACCAGCTTGACTCTAAGCACTTTGGAATTCATTCAAAATTCAAATTGTTAGAAAGTGATTCAATCTGTTCACTGCCCTGGGTTTTTCAGGGATTTTGCACCTGTAGTAAATTGAAAAATCAGAAAAGACTGTATTGTTAGAAGAAGATAATAACAGTAACAAAGAAGCAATCATCTTTAACATGTCAAAAACTCCCATGTGGACAGCACATGCCTTCACAAGGTTAGCAGGCTTTGAAAGGTATTTGACTTTATGGAAGTTACATGGCCACAGGGATGGGCCAGCAGTCATTAATATGATTAAACCATTCTTACACAAATGCTACCTAGAATAGAAACAAGTCATCCAGAACCTTACTGAAGTGAGATGATAAATGGAATAAATTGTAAAAGCAAGAGAAAGCAAGGGGCTTCCAAATGATTTTGTTTGAATAGCATATTAAATTTAAAGAGCTCTAATCATAAAGGGAATATTTAACAACTTTAATATTTTCCAGTACTACTTTAAAAACCCAGATATGTAACATGGGACCCAGGCAAAGACACTAAGAATAGCTCTGATTATCCAGTTTTATTGTGAAACTGTATTCAAGAGAGAAATACTGGAATGTGTGACAGGTACATGCCATACCTTCATCAGAAATTTGACTTCTGATGAAATCTCCTTGTGAGGTCTTAATATTCTGAATACGCATCTTACTTGTAGATCCTAACTACCTAAAATCAATTTGGAACACCTTTTTGTATCTCCAAAGGGTCCTTGCCCATTACAGGACTATTGTTGGTTGTTTTACTCTTTTTGGGGTGCTGCTACTCAGCTCCCAAATAAATCACACACAGAGGCTTATTTTTAATTATAAATGCCTGGCCTTAGCTTGGCTTATTTCTAGCCAGCTTTTCTTAACTTAAATTATCTCATCTATCTTTTGCCTCTGGGCTTTTAGCTTTCTCTTACTTCTGTAAATCTTACTTTCACTCTTACTCCGTGGCTGACTGTGTGGCCCTGTGGCTGGCCCCTAGCATCCTCCTCTCCTTATTCTCTTGATTTTTCTTTTTTTTTTCCTCCTAGATTTATCCTTTTATTTATTCTTTCTGCCTACCAGTCCTGCCTATCCTTTCTCCTGCTTGCTGTTGGCCATTCAGCTCTTTATTAGACCATCAGGTGTTTTAGACAGGCAAAGTAACACAGCTTCACCAAGTTAAACAAATTCAACATAAACAAAAGTAACACACCTTCAAGTAATATTCTACAACACAGGATCATAAAGTGGTTTGTGTTTTGAACATATTTCTTTGTTCACAGACACATCCAACCAGCAGAAGAGGCTTCTGTGTCTCAAATTGAATGATGTCAATTTGGAGCTTAGAGAATTGTGAGTGCTTTTAGAGTGGAGGTTGAAGAGGATCTTAAACTTATGGACATATATCATAGTTTAACTAGTTCAGGCCAAGTATTTCAAAATATATTTTAAATGCTGAACATTTAAAATGATGAAACTAAGGTACTGTTTAAAAAACATCTTTCTCCCTCTTATGAAAAACTGTTTTTCAGGATCTCCAGATTACCAGAATTTACTTGAACAAGAACAATAGATGTATCTTTGGATAGAAAACTACATCTGAATAATATTTTTTTTTTACATCTGTTAAACCTGGTGCTAGTTCAGTGAGGAATCAGAGCCTGTGTCCATAGTATGTTCTGCCTAAACTAGGAAGTGGTGAAGGATCACAACGATCCATGCAACCAAACTAAGCTTTCTTATTTGTGAGCTTGCAGTGTTTTGGGGAGAGGTTGCCCCATTATCTCTTGCTTCAATCAGAGAATTTTAACAAACATCACAACCAAGGTTGGTGCTGGTTCTGCTGAGGAATGGTGGGAAGAAAGGCCTGCCAAGAGTTTCTGTGCAAAGATCTCCTCAAAGGCTCCTCTGTGATCTTCCTGCCTAGTTAATTTAAAATTGGGTGCTATTCTTGAGAGATGATACCTTAGAAAACTGGCATTCTTTTTTTTTTTTTTTTAAGAAAACTATCAAATCTAATTTGTGCTGCTCAAATACTCATGTGTGTGGAGCCATCTCAGAGAGCATTTTATAACCTACCAGGGGTAATATTTCTTTTAGGGAAGGGGTTTATTTATTTTATTTTATATGCTTGAGTGTTTAGCCTTGCATGTATGTGTGTGCACTATGTGCATGCCTGGTGCCTGCAGAGGTCAGAATAGGGCATCAAATCCACTGGAACTGGAGCTACAAATGATGTGAGCCATCATGTGGTGCTGGGAATCAAATCCACATCCTCTCTAAGAATAAGTGCTCCTAACCACTGAGATATCTCTTCAGCACCCAGGACCACATTCTTTAAAAACACCAACTCCCCCTCTTCCAACAGCTAAAAATTACCAGTAGCTCCTCAAAGAAGGGTGGGACTTCATGCCCAACTCTCCCCTCCATGTTAGGATTTTGTCTGACTTGAGTGCACATGGGTATTGACTCCCCTCTCCATGTTAGGATTTTGTTTAACTTGTGTGCATGTACGTCTTGATCATTCTCTCACAGCCGCCGTGAAGAATTCATGTGTGCAAGCACCCTGTTGTGTCCCCAAACACTGTCTCATTATAGCCATCGACTGCTATGACACTTACAGTCTCTCTCCCTCCTCTTCTACGATGCTCCCTGAGTCTAAGCAGGAGGGTGTGATGTCCCTTTAGGACTGAGCGATCTGATGTCTTATTCTCTGCACTGTGACTAGTGGGAGCTGCTATGTCAGTTACCATCCACTCCAAAAAGACACTTTGCTGGTGAGTTGTGAGAGTTGCCCCAATCATGGGTATAGTGAGAAGTCATTAGAAATCTACTTAAAGCTATATCCACTTAGCGAATAATAATGGTAGGTTCTCGCCTAGGGCATTTGAGCCAGAGATTTGAGACAGATAGAAGTCCCGTCCTGTGGAATGGTCCTGAAATGCGACTATTAAGTGGTTTGTTACTCCTGTGCTATAGTGCCCACTATTGCACCAGTGGGCATATCTTGCCAGGCCAGTCATTATTGTAGCTGGTAGGGTTCATGTTGATGGCTTCATTTTATCAGTCGTTCTGAAATCCAGTACTGGGGGAAAATTAACAAAAGTCAAGATCACCTGTGAAAGCATCAGGACTGCTTTCATTAAGCTCAAACATACAATTTAGAGGAATGTTAAAGAAGAACAATGGGATATTAATACAGTACATATTGTGGAGCAGGTAAAATATGGTCAGAGTCGAAAAGTCTTATAACCTAGATTTCAGTTAGTTCAACTTAGTAACCTGATTTCTTATATATTAAGTAAATTAGGGACTCAGGTGATTAAGTACATAAACACTTAAATGACAGAGTACAGGAGTGATAGGCTAAAAAGTAACTAGATTTAAACGTCCATTTCTCTGTTGAATGGTCAGTAATTTTTTTTTTTTTCTAAACAGCTCTATGAAAATATAGCCCTGGGCTGGTGAGATGGATCAGTGGGTAAATGGCTTCGGTTGCCAAACCTGAGTTTGATTCCGAGGATTCACATAATGGACAGAGAGAACCTACTCCTGAAAGTTGTCTTTTGTTCTCTAAATGTATACCTTGGCATTGGTATGTCCATATGCACACACACAGTTACACATCTATATAAAAATAAATAGATAAATACATAGATAAATGGATAAATGGAGTAAAAATATAGCCATGTGAACAACCTGGACTCTTAACACATGAGAGCTCATCAATCCCTAAATCACCAAGCAGAGTATTTGTGCAAGTCACTACATTTTTAAATGATCTTTTCAACTTTTAACAAAGTGCTCTGCATCACTCAGTGAGCGGTTTTCACAGTGGCTGGAGCAGGTGATTCATCGCCTGCCTTTACTTGCTTCTATAGGAAGTGTTCATTTTCGTCCTAAGCACTAAGTTACTCCTGAATGGAACATTGCCATCTTACCAGCAGCCACTGTTCTCTTTAGCCTCTTGACTTCTAGTTCCAGCTCTGAGGTTAAATGTGTTGGGGAAGAGTGTTAGGGATTGAAATGAGTTTGTCTTTAAAACAAGAGAGCCATATTTAGATATAAATCTTGACAACTAGCATGACTCACCAGCCAATTTTCTCTTTTGTCTAAGCATCACTGAATTTTTTGAGACACTGAAAGTACAAACGTCAAATTTAGTAATATCAGAAGTATTGCTGTATTTCTGAATTAGTTAACCCCATACAAGACCTTTAGACAGCATCCCTTTTAACTTCAGAAAGGACTAAACAATATATTGTCTCTGTTAATCTACCCATCCATCCATAAAGACACCGAGACTGCTCTGATTCATCATCTAATCTTCCTGGAGTAATGTGTCTTGAGGTCAGTTAACGTCACCAAAGGTAAGCATGCCATTTGGAATAGAGCAACCAGGTCACCACAATGGGAGACCAACTGGGAATTTAGAACTGGTATCTGTTAGTCCTCAGTTCTGAATCAATGCCTGCTAGACTCTTTCCAACCTAGACTCACCAAAAGGTTTGTTGCGCTGAGTTTCTAGTTACTTTTGATTGGGACCCATGTTTTTGTTATTGTTGTTTTGTTTGCAATCCTTTCTGTTGTTATTTCTTCCACATCTGTGGTTTCCATGGATTTTTATAAGTATCTAATGAGCCATTTTTTTTTTGTATTGAACACTCACCATACATTGCATGTTTTCTCAAGGGAAGTAGGACCTACTGATCCCCTCATTATGTACACCATGATGACTCTGAGTTCTGCCTGCTTCCACAGCCTATGCTTTTAACTTTTAGCCTAGGCTGTAGTGACCTGTAGGAATATATCTGCCTTTTGATGACTTTTTCCACCCACAAGTTCAGGAGGCATCTCAAAGCAAGATGCCCCAAAGCAAGAGCTAATCTTCCTTAAGAAAACTGACCTCTCTCCCAGACTTTCACTGCTTTCCCTTCTTCTGATGGCATGAATGACCATGCTCTACAGTGCTCTTTCTCCATCTCCCCTTTCAGTTCTAGAAGCTTCTATTCATGTAACATATTAAGTCTGATTCTTTATGTTCCCATTGCCACTCATGCCAGCCTAACTGCCACCTTCTACCTCTTACTTGAATGATGAAGGAATTTCTAGTTGTGTTTTCTACCTCTACCTTCTCCTTTAATTAATTTTACTTCCTTTTACCATGTTACATTTTTACAAGCACATCTCTAGCCACCCGCTGAAGTCCTCTAATTACTTCCAAGCTTTGTGATTTTGTCCACCCACCACCTGAAAAACAAATGCATACAGCTGAGATTGAATGTCCTCTGATCTTTCCTTATGGTGAAGATCGAAACCTCAAATACATACAGAGACCAGATAGCTGAGAAGTGTGTGAGGCATGGTATAAAGAAAGCATTATTCTGCACTACAAAACACCAGCAGAAATATAGTCATTGTAGCCATACTAAATGGCAACTGACATTTGCAGAAGAGCTGGATAACATGTTTGTTGACAGAGCTTGTGCCCTGTCCTGGTGGTCTGCTCCTAATGATCACTACTGTTTACTGACATGGCACTGCAGGCCCAGCGTTATGATCAGAACTTCGGGTTTTTCAAGGGAAGCAAACCCTTTAGAAATAGTGCAGGCAATCTCCCCATGTTTAAACATTGGCTGCTAATTCAAATAAAACTGTTTTTGCAGTTAGAAAACTAAACATTGAGTAGGACAAACAAGTCATCAGTTGGCTTAACTCAGTTCAGAGTCTGACTATCACTCCTTCTTTCCATGGTAATGTCTTTCTACTTCACACATGATCCAGCACTCTCCCATCATGACCTCTCACCTTGGCTCTTGTCCTAATTACCCTATGAAAAATCTTATCACATCCAACCTATTGAAATTGTACTATTATCCCTATCTGCTCAAAACCATGTACCCCATAAAGCTCCCAGCAAGACATTGAGTCATATCTTTTATGGCCCATTCATTACTTAGCTCTGCCTCACACAATAATTCTTTATATGATCTTATTTGAAAATTATTTCTAATGTGAAATCATCTTTGGGAACTCTTGCCTTTGTAAGTAGCTCCCAAATGTGCCTGAGACCCAACGGTTCTATTCTTGCTCATGAGAAGAGAAAGGAATCTGCATTGGGGCATTTTTGTTTAAATTTAGAAATTTCCACCCCCTCTACTTCTTATCAAAGTGGGTGAGTCTATCCTGGCCCTGTCTTCTTCCTGGGTCTTCAAGAACTCTCCATTGTTACAGTTTACTCACATGACATCAGTTTACTGCAAGTAAGAAAATCATCAAGGTACCAGATGGCCATCGCCATATAGAAAACTGGTCCTACTTAGTACTGGGGAGGCTCAGGCAGGATTCAGCCACAAGTCAGATACTAGCCTGGACCACATAGTGAGTAGCAGGGTAGTCAGGGAAACAGCCAAACAAAATAATACAAAAATATTTTTAAAATATTGAATAAATAAATAAAGTTAAAATGGTAGAAAGGTGATCAAGTCAGGATGTATCTTAGTAGGATTTCTATCATTATGAAGAGACACCATGACCATGGCAATTCTTATAAAGCTAAATCATTTAATTGGGGTAGCTTACATTTTCAGAGGTTTAGTCCATTATCATCATGGTGTGACATGGTGGCATGTAGGCAGACATGGTGCTAGAGAAGGAGCTGAGAGCAGAGAAGATCCATCTTGATCCACAGGTGACAGGAAGTGGTCTGAGACACTGGGTGTGGTTTGAAGATAAATGAGACCTCGAAGCCCACCCCCACAGTGACACACTTCCTCCAACAAGGCCATACATACTCCAACAAAGCCACACCTCCTAATAGTGTCACTCCCTGAGTTTATGGGGGCCAATTACATTCAAGCTACCACAGGGTGGAATACTATTCTTTCCTCCGTAAAGGCAACAACTGTGCAAGTTTGCATATTCCTGTTCTCATTTGTAGTCCTTCTATGCAATCTTCCACACACCAGCTAATGTCACACAAGGTACAGAGTTGTGTTCTGAACCTGAACTTGTCCTATTAGACCATGTGAAGTCCTGAACTATTGTTTAGATAACAGTCCACCAGCAGGTTACCAAATCCCAAAATGAGTGAGTGTGCTGGAATTTAGTCATTTCTATCTGAAAGAGTTCAGTCTGGTGAATGCTTGATGTACAAACACCACATGCTGTTCCTTAAATATAACCTTACCAATGTTGTTCACTCATCAACTTTCAGATGTAGAAAAACTTTTCTGAAGTGGACAGTTGTGCCCTGTACTGACAGAGCCATATCCTCAGTTCATTGACCTATGTTCTTGAATAGTTTGATAACTCATAAAAGAATTTTACCCTGCTCTCCTATCAGCCAGATTTGAGTCATGTCTAGTCCAAGTGCTTTGCAGATGGAGTGCTGGGCAATCTTCAAGGGCAGGAGCATCTTCACCTTCCTTAGCTCCCACAGTATTGCAGTCTTGTGCATTCAGTTAGGGAAATTGCTGTGAGCAATGAGGTTGTGAACAGTGAGGATGTGAGCAGTGAGGATGTGAGCAGTGAGGATGTGAGCAGTGAGGATGTAAACAGTGAGGATGTGAGCGGTGAGGCTGTAAGCGGTGAGGATGTGAGCGGTGAGGCTGTGAGTAGTGAGGATGTGAGCAGTGAGGCTGTGAGCGGTGAGGCTGTGAGTAGTGAGGATGTGAGCAGTGAGGCTATAAGCAGAAAGCCCAGGGATCATAGACAACATTTGAACGGGATGAGACAGATGTGAGACCTCAGAAACTGACAGATAAGACAAGTGTTAAGGGAGTCAGCACAGACAACTTGGATTGATCACAGCTGGAAATTATATGGATGCTGGCCACTGTTAAGCTCTGTTTTCTCCTTGACACTTTATGACTCTCACTGGATAGATTGCACATCCAGCTGCAGCTAAGAAACAGTATAGGGAAGAAGAGAGAGAAGACCTGGATGGACCCAGAGTAAACTTCTCCTGTGCTGTGGAATTGAAGGAAATTACTAACTTCAGCCGAGGACCAGTGCTATTTCTTGCACACCTGATTTTGTGGTCTCTAAATTAGAGCATCTCTGGCACACAGTGAGCAGTTTCAGTTCACTTTTGTGTTCCTGTTCTAGACCACTGGCTCCCAAACTTGTCTGCGTGTAGTAGCCACCTGAAGCACATAGAGACCTGTCCCTGCCTCACATCTCATCCACAGAGGTTGTCATTTCTGCAACAAGGCTTGGGACTTGTAACTTCTCCAGGTGATCATAATTTGCAGACCAGCTTCAGAATCACCGTTCTAGAATGTTCCAAGGATCTGTCAAGGCATAGCTCATTTCTGTGAAATCTAAAAGGAGACCTCTTACACTTTATAACTAGTTTTGAACAGAAAAAGTCCCAATATAATTCTCAAATTAAAACTTTGTATCATGGAATAATTGTACTCTAAAAACAGACAAAAAGCTAAATTAACTCTATTTAATAACTTTCCTATCATCTTATAGCCAATAGCCCCCTGTAAAATGTTCTCTTGCTATGAATTACACTAAATAGACATGGATCGGTAGATTATATGTAATTAGATGTACATATACACATACACAAATGTATAAAAATATATTCATGTTTCTAGATGGTTAAAAATGATCTAGATATGTTTTTCTACATCCACTATAAGTTCAAGCTAAGTAGAATGATGTTTAAATGTTTCTTGTCCAAGCCAGCGCCTGTTAGACAGTTATCCAAGCAGCATGGCAAGAAACCTTTCATTTCTCTTCCTCTCACAACCAGCCTGATCCAGCTGATTCTCCCTCATTACTCAAGTTCAGATGAACCAGTCTGTCCTTCCAAAAGCTGCTAGAGTGATCTTCATTCCAGCTGCTGATCATGTCAAGGTTCCCATAGTCCTTGAGATGAAATCTAAACATCTTAATGGGCCTTTTAAGTTTCTTCATGTTGTAACCACTGTTTCTTAGGCAAACTCTGGCCAGCCGACCTTGTCCCCACTTAAAATCTAATCTTAGAACTTCCATTTTCTAAGAACTCCTAAGATATAGAGCTTCCACTGACTTTGGAATCTTCCTGGACAAGTGTACTAATGTGGGGATATGTTTGTGGATTCCTATCTACCTATCTATCATCTATCTATCTATCTATCTATCTATCTATCTATCTATCTATCTATTCTAATCTATTATCTCTGTCTGTCCGTTTGTCTGTCTCTGTCTGTCTGTCTGTCTCTCTCTCTCTGTGTGTGTGTGTGTGTGTGTGTGTGTGTGTGTATGTGTGTGTGTGTCTGTGTGTTTGCCCACATGTACACATGCTTGTGGATCTTCTTGTGTGTGAGGGTGAATGTACATGTGTGGGTATCCATACACATGCATGTCTGGCTTGTGGAACTGAGAGGACAATCTCGAGTATGGCCTTCAGGAGTACTATCTACCTCCTTTGAGACAAGATCTCTCATTGGCCCGGAGCTCACCAATTACTCTAGAATGGCTGGCATGTGTACCCCAGGGATTCCTCTGTTTCTTCCTCCCCATGGCTGGTATTACAAGCTCATGCCACCATGACATCATTTTGATGTAGGTTCCGACCTTCTGACCAGGCTCAGGTCCTCATTCTTGGCTTTATCAACTAAGCTATCTCCCCAGCCAGGTTGTGTATTCCTAATGTGGAGATGCTGAAAGTATTTCAGCACTCTGCTTCTCTTGTGACTATACACTCTACCCAGCAATCCAGTTCTCCAGCCATTGGTATGCAGTCCCCAGGAGACTGTAAGGTGCCTAAAGGCAGGAGTCTTGTCACATTTGCATAGTGTCACTCTCCAGCATCAGGTACCATATGTGTACAAAGGATGCAAATACATATTAAATGAGTGCAAAATTAGCACGTATATCTGTTCCTTTTCCTACTTACTGCACTTCCTAATTCCTCTTGAACTGGAAAGAGCTAAAATTAGATGAGTCATGAAGTGTGGCTGTAGGAATAGCCACGTGAAGAAACAGATGCACCCTCAGCTGACTTGACGTCACCAGTCTGAGTAAATGCTGAGTCTGTGTAAGGCTCCTCAAGATATTTCTGCTCCGTCCTTTATGGAGTTTTTCCACCTTCCTGTTCAGAAACGCTTTTGATTTGAGTTTGTTTCTTTATCGCTTGTCTTGGTCTGTCTCTGATGCTTTATTGACATTTACTATAACTTTAAATTCTACGTTCTTTGTGCAATTTCCAGATTGCCTGTGTACAAAGCCCAAGATGCCCGAATCTGTGCTTCTCTAGAACACTATAGTAATAACTAGAATATTTATAGATTTTAGGAGCTTTTCCACCTTCAAACATAAGAAAAAACTTTGTCATATATGTTCTCTCTTGTTGTTTCAAACAGAAACATCTACTTATCTTTTAAAAGTTGACAGTGGACTTTGTTCTACTCTATCTACTAAGTACTTACCATTGAATGTATACTGTGGTTTACTTGGTGACTTTCTGTTAATGGGCATTTGAAATGTTCAACATGCTTTTCATTTAAAATTGTGATGACAAGACTCACCATAAATGTTCCTGGTACATGCAAATGTTTACCTTGTGTGTATACAGCAGGGGATTGCTCAGCCATAGGGTATGCAACTAAGAGACTCCTTCAGCTTTAAAATTTAAAAAAAATAATTTTCAAAACTGGACTCAATTTCATACATGCACAAAAGGATCCCATTTTTATTTCCAGATTTCTTTAAAATTTCCAGGAATTTATATATGTTATTCCAATCACAATACAACACCATTTTCATGAGACTGATCAATTAATTTAGTTACTAGCCAAATGTATTTCTTTTGAGTAAAATACTTTTTTCTTATGTTCTGTTATTTTTTACTATTCATCTTTATAATTTAAACACTTAACTATTTCATACTGATACCTTTAGGAAATATGTTACAAGTGTTTATTGTTTGTGGTTGGCTTTGCTGTTTCCTTTGTTTTTAAAGGAAAACACTTTGTTGTAAATTTCTTTTTGTATGTTAAGCCATGAAATCACAGGGCCTGGGCTCCAGCAGTTCCCAATCTTTCCCTCTGGTCCTCACTAACAGCTCCTCTGGGTGCAACGGGCTCGAGCTGAAGCTCCACATCTCTCTCTTTTTGGCTTTTTTTTTTTTTCTGATGTTTTCCTTCACCCACTTCAGCAGGCGGTCTCTGCTCTCAGAATGTCTAACAGGCTCAGTGCACACATTAAGTCTCTTGTTAATGCTCTAACCCTTAACTTGCTTGTTTACAATGATGCCCAAGGCATGCTGAGTGATGTTGTGGACTCTTATCAGTTTTACCATGGTAACAGTTATGAGCCTTTCCTGTTTTTCACAGTACCCATTGCCTTGATGTCTACCAGATCACACTTCTTGTACATTTGCATGCCTGTGGCCAAGGGAACAACATCAACTTCCCTAAAAGGCCGAGAGAACATATATCAGGCTCCTCACCCCTTTCCCTTTGTGCTTGTCATTTTGGCAAGTTATTGGAAAAGGGCTGCTGAGGCTGAAGGGGCATTTTCTATTTTCCTTACATTGTGGCTTAGTTTTAATGTAGTCAATTTATCAACATCTTCCCTTGTGTGTGTGTGTGTGTGTGTGTGTGTGTGTGTGTGTGTATGTGTGTGTGTGTGCATGCATGCACACACGCCTTTGTGTGCATGTACTTGGAGGTCAGAGGTAGACATCAGGTGTCTTTCCCTATCATTCACCACCTTATTTTTAGAGACAACATCTCTCACAGAACCTAGAGGTCACCTGTTTTACAAAACTAGACAGTGAGTGTCAGGGATTCCTTTGTCTCTGCCTCCCCTGCTCTAGGATTATAGACTTGCCACCACCGGGCAGTTTACATAAGTTCTGGAGATCTGAACATGGATCACACATATGAAAAAAGCACTTTGCTGACTGAGCCAGCTCCCCAGCTCCATCAGTGTCCTTTGGTGTGAATTAAAGCACCTTATATACAAATATATGAAAAAATTATGTTTAGCTTATATCTGTATTCTTGGAAATAGATGTAGTTTTCAAATATTATTTTTATTTATAATTCTAAATCTTGAATTAAGAACAAGTTATTACAGAATTGGGAATACCAAAACATAACTATTTATTAACTTCTAGGTAAATATTTTTAAAAAGGTTTGTTTTATGATTTCAAATTATGTGTATATGTATGCGTCTGTGTTGGGGTATGTGCAGGGAGTGGAGGTGCCTACAGAGGCCAGAGGTGTCAAAACCCTGCAGATTCAATTGTAGGGAGTTGTGAGCTACCTAGCATGCACGTGTCTAAAGAGTTGACCCTCTGTAAGAATAGTATACACTCCTAATCTAGGTCTTCTCTCCAGCCCCATTAAAGTTTCTTGAAAGAAAAATTGCAGCTTAGTATTTCATAATCATTATATTCTACATTTTTTTTACTACAAACAAAATCCCAATTTTAAAGAACCAACTGACTTCTTCACTTCAGGCCCAAATATTGCATATTACACACAGTGAGTGTGTATCTTCTCTAGACACACTAGATATCTTCATATTTATTTCCCACATACTTGTAAGAAGATAGATAATAGTAAATTTAAAATCTATAAATCCAGGGCCTGGATTGATGGCTCAGCAGTTAAGAGCACTGACTGCTCTTCCAGAGGATTCGGGTTCAATTCCCAGCCCCTATGTATGGTTAACAACAGTCTGTAGCTCCATGTCCAGGGAATTCGATGCCCTCTTATGGCCTTCATGAGCACCAGACATGTAAGTAGTGCATAGACACATATGCACATTAAAAAAAAATAAACAAAAATAATTTAAAATGTGTAAACCTAGTGGTACCCACTGACATAATATCAGGCAACTGTTGCAAAGTGTTAGATACTGTTGGAAGTGCCTCACTCATATCCCTGCATACAGTTCTTGCAACAGTCCTCCTAAGAATCCACACACAAGCTGTCAGGGCACTTGGAAACAAGAGGGCTGCTGTTCAAACTTGAGACCAAACCTAAGGCATGTGGCTGCCTAGCTCTGCATGGTATATAAAGGAAAAGTTTTCAAGGATTTTATTATTTTTAAGCTAGTGGGCAGATTCAGTTTTATAAGAGTGTTCATTTTTTAAAATTATTATTATTACTATTATTTTAATTTGTAGAAGCATACAGGCTTTGTCCACTTTCTCTTAAGCTGTCACTGAATCATTGTGGTCCCAGAACAGAGAAGTGCCTGGCACCTGTTGGATTTTTTTAAACAGGGTCTTACTGTGTAGTCTAGGCGGGTATGGAATTCACAATCCCCATGCCTCTTCCCTCCAAGCCTGTACAATCATGCCCCTCAAAAGAGGTTCTTAAATCCAGTCACAGTAATGAATCACTGGAGGTCTCAGGCTCTTAGACACAACAGGTGCTTACGAAGTGCTGGCTTGTTGAAAGAACAATAGTCGCCGGCTATTTCTAGGCTGCACTATTCATCTTTATTTTATTACAACATTTTTCTAAGTATTGGCATGCTTGAAATTCAAAAGGGAAATAAACAGGCTTCCCTACTATACAATGACGGAGTAAGGTTGGATTTATCTTTAAACCATCGTGTTTTACATAATGATTAAGTTTTACTAATAAATAATGTATTTTAAACCTACTATCTGTAATATTAAAATAATTTTGGGATAATTCACCTGCATATGTAATGTGTGTGAGAGAGAAATAGAGCCTTATTTACTCAAACTATCATTCTAAAATATAATGTTCCTTGTAAATTATAATTTTACTTGATAATTCACATGAGGCTTTCAAAAACTACTTAGGGACTCCTCACATTTTTTTCTTTTTGGGTATAATTCAAACAATAGTCTGCTTAATAAGGTCATGGTAAGATCCCAACAGCCAGATAAAAAGAGCCACGTTTATTAGTCTTTGAAGATCACTACAAAATTATTTTCTCAATATGCGCAGAAGAGAGCGAACTCCAGGTGGTTGACGTCAGCCTCAAACAATGGCGATGTATTGGTCCACTCTACGTGGTGGTTTCACTACCAGCAAGTTACAATTAACATTGTGAAAGCAGTGAATGACGCTAAAGGGGGGCCCTGTGTTCATTTCAGGTTTCTTCCCAATAACCCACAGCTGTGTGGACACCATTTACTGCCGTCGTGCCCCGTGGGTCTGGTGAAAGTGACGGCGTGTCACTCCAGACATCTCTTAGGCTTGTTCTTTGACTCCTCATACTGTTTCTTCGGTCAAGCTCTCGGAAGCTCACTCCTCAGCTCTGCTGATGACTTGGAAAGCACCTTGCCAGTATAATTGTTTCTTGTCTTTGATATTCTAAAGCTCGGGGCTCTTTGTTTGCCGAGAATACAAGGACATGAAAAAGACCTCATTTCATGCTAAGGCAGCCAGAGTTCTGAACCTGATATTCATTCCCTCCCCAACTCAGCGACCCTTGTTTTTGCATACTAACTATAACATTCACACGGTTGTAGGAATGCAGAGTCATTTGGAAGAGAGTTTCATTGCTTCAGTGGTATGAAAATGTAATCTCACTCTTGAAAAGCAGACCCAAATGGAGGTCTGGGCAGAAGTTTCAGACGTGATCTTATTTTGTTGGCTTGTAAGGGCAGCAGTCAGCCTGCTGGGTTCTTTCTTTCTTTCTTTCTTTCTTTTTCTTTCTTTCTTTCTTTCTTTCTTTCTTTCTTTCTTTCTTTCTTTCTTTCCTTCCTTCCTTCCTTCCTTCCTTCCTTCCTTCCTCCCTCTCTCTCTCTCTCTCTCTCTCTCTTTCTTTCTCTCTCTCTCTCTTTCTTTCTCTCTCTCTTTCTTTCTTTCTCTCTTTCTCTCTTTCTTTCTTTTTAACAGAGAGCAATGAAAATGAGAAAGCCGTGGCAGCTTTACTGCAAAGCATTCACTTGACAATAACCATGGGGTCATCATGTTCTTTATCTTGGAAAAACAAAGAAAGGCATTATTGAAAAATAGCAAAATATTTGTAGTGCACTTGAAACTAAATAGAATTTAAGAGAAAAAGTGTAACCAAACCCCCATTCTGTGATGAGGCTGAGATCATATGTTTCAGTCATTTAGACTGGTACCAAATCTTAAGTTAGACCAGTCTTGCTGCTTGAATTGTCAGATGAGAACAATGTGTTGACATTCATGTTATTCTTCTTTCTTGATTGGGAAGCGGTTATGTGTTAGAAGATTGGACCACAAAGAGAGTTTCCAGGGAGGAGAGTTCACACTGATGGTCATCACATCTTCAGCTCTCCATAGGAACCCATTGGAGGACCCATGAGTTTGTGTACTTGCCTTTATAGATTCTAAGAAAATGTCTAGCTATCACCAAGAGCAAAGGAAGTGCCTTATACATATTTATAAAAACCATTATATACCGTTGCTGTAAGCCTGAGCAGTCGATGCTGAAACAAATGGATGGTGATGATTACTCCTGTTGCATTTAAGTTAGTGGCTGTAAAATATTCCTAAATCTTCAAAATCAATTAAGGTATACTTTTACAGAAGCTTAAAGCTTAAGACTCTGAGGAACATTAGTGGAACTTCATTTACTCAAAACTAATGGGCCCTGATGTTGTTGGGATTTCAAGAAACGAAGTTCATGGTGTAATACTGGATTCTTTAATTATACGGCCATTTTGTTTTAATGTCCTCTTTCCAGCTTTCAGGGTTCAATTATATCCCAATAGCCATTTCTTGCTTTCCCTTAGTATTTTATCTTTCCTCATAATTTTTGTGTCTTCATCAAAAATAGGGGTTATACATAATTTCCTAAGAAGCTTTTCTAGGGTTGGAGAAATATTTCAGCAGTTAAGAACACTTGTTTAACCATGAGAACTGGAGTATAGATCCCAGAATCCACTCCAGGCAGCTTTGAAACACCTGTAATTCCATCTCCAAAGGATGTGATACCCTCATCTGGCTTCCCCATGTACCTGCACACATGTTCACACATACACATGGACACACACACACGCACACACACACACACACACTAAACCTTTAAAACAAGAAACTGTTCAGTTTCATTTTACAAATATCAACAATTGGTTCAATAAATCTTAGTAATATTGGAAATGGAATAATTGTTCTTTGCAATGCCTCCTTTAAGTTGGGAAATGGATATCAAGAAGAGTTTTTTCCTGACCCATTTATCTATTTCAATAGTATACTGAATTATTTTAAATCCTAGAGAAGCGCAAAGAAAGACAAGAACATAAACATTTGAATTCTGATATAGAGTACATATTGACAAATAGATTTTTAAATATAAAGCCTACAGACCATGAGTAACACAACAGATCTCTTCAGGAATAATTTAGTCAGTAAACCTTTTTTTTTTCTCCCTTTTTTTGGTGTGGTCACATTTCACGAAACACTGGGAAAGAGAAAGCTGTAAGACAGATTGGAAGTGGAAAAGCAAAACATGAAACCCTGAAACCTGGCAAGTACAATGATTGATTAATTTTTCATACATGATGGTTTCAGGATGTTTTATTTATTTATTTATTTATTTATTTATTTATTTATTTATTTATTT
>CABHPQ010000596.1:13202-36727 GCA_902168405.1 Peromyscus aztecus | reverse complement strand
TTTATTTATTTATTTATTTATTTATTTATTTATTTATTTATTTATTTATTTATTTATGTTTTTTGAGACAGGGTTTCTCTGTGTAGTTTTGGTGCCTGTCCTGGATCTCGTTCTGTAATCCAGGCTGGCCTCGAACTCACCGAGATCCACCTACCTCAGCCTCCCAAGTGCTGGGATTAAAGGCGTGCGCCACTACCACCCGGCTAGGATGTTTTATTTGAAGTTGTAATAAAGGCAGATTCAATGACCACTCCTCTCCAGAGATGCTCACTATTATGCTTTAGTAGAGGATAAGCAGCTGGGCACCCTTTAAAATATGTAGGTATGATTTAATTAGTGAATCTGGTTATTATAGTGATGCCCTCTGGAAAAATGAGGGATGACTTCATCAGATGAAAATAGGAAAACTATTTCACAATGAAAAATATAAGCAGGAATTATGAGAATCCAGGGATGTTAGAATCTCAGCTACTGGGGGAAAGAATAGCTGTGAGTGCTGAGAAAGAAAATAAAACAATCTCAATACTGACCTTATACCATCCACAAAAATTGGTTCAAAATGGGTCATTGGCATGAATGGAAGCCATGAAACTAGGAAGGTCCTAGAATAGGTTAGGAGATCATCTAAGAGATCTTACTGTGGGAATTACCTTTTGGATGCGGGACCAAAGACACCATTCATGAAAGAAGGAATTGATAAAGTAGACTAAATGAAAATGAGGAACATCTCTATGACCTGTGTTATAAGAATGGTTGAGAGAACAAAGGCAGACTGGGAGAAAACTTCCAGACAGTACCAGATAAAGGACCATTATCTGCAATACATAAAGAACTTATAAAATCTTTTGATAGGAGAAAGAAGAAGCTGGATAAGAATGTGGAAGAGACTTGAACAGACATCTTACTGAATAATATACAGAGATAGCTTAAGAGCATATAGAAAGATTGGCATTGTTATGGGGGGGTGTCCCCTGGCAAGACCACAGTGCCCATGGGTTGGAAAAGGGATTAGAGATAAACCACTCTGGACACCGTTTCAGAGAATGTCCTCTGCTTTATTGCACATAAGCAACAGCTTATATAATGGAATCCTATCGATTAGCATATACCACCAGGATGTCTATGAGGAAAAAGCACATTAAAGGTAGTGGAAAGTGCAGACTGGTCTACAAGCCAGCTACCAGCCACTCATGCTCCTTCAGAATTCAGTGGTCTACCTTCAAGAGCATGGTATGCCATGCTTCTTATTTAGAAGTGCAGTGTGGGAGGTAGGTTGGCCTTGTCTCCTACAAAAGATGATGACTACCACATCATTAAGGGACTGGCAATTAAAACAATGGTGTGGTACTGGCACACCCGTTAGAATGGCCAACATTCAAAATACTACCTGTAATTGATGGGGAGATGTGAGCAACAGGAGTGGGCTAGCATTTTGGAAAAGAGTTTGACAGTTTTTTTTAACTAACTATACTCTTATTATATAATTCATTAATAATGTTCCTTGATATTTATTCAAATGAGTTATAATTCATGTCCACACAGAAATCTGCAGGTGAAAATTGATACCTGCATCATCCATTATTGATCCAACTTGGAAGCAATTAAGATAGTTAACAAGTGAGTGGATAAATAAACCATGGTTCATTGGAAGATGCCAGTGTGATGAGCTGGGTAGCATCTATGACTTTGCTTTTTCTGAAGTGTCACACAGTTGCTATAGAACAATCTGGAAAAAGCATAATCATGGGCAATAATGATTACAAGGATAAAGAAGAGAAAGAGATGAATGGTGAACACAAGAATTTGAGGGCAAGGGAACTACACTGCATGGGACTACAATAGCGGAGGCATGTTGTGCACATTCAAAGCTCAAGGCATGAAGACAACTCACCTGTGAACTGTGGAAGTGCTGAGTCATTCCCTGGATCACTTGCCACTTTGCTTCAGGAGGGTGATTGTGGAGGGAGTCACGTGCCTACGGAGATGTGGAGCTATGGGAAGTCTCTAAAACTGATCTAAGAAAATAGTCTTTATGAAATATGGCTGAGGACCTTTAAAGAACAAATGTGGTCACTTAAAATCGATAGCTACTTGCTTTTGAGTTCACATGGACCCCTCCCCAGGGCCTTGGGCCTCTGATGAAGTCTGCTGTCTAGTGGTTATTGGGGAGAACTTGGAATTCTGTGTAGCTTGGAAACTGTGTAGAGTGGTGAGGGATATTAGAAACATGCAGGGAACAGTGAGGGCAACTGTCAGAGAAGCAGTTTCCAGGCGGATGGTCTCATCTTATACTAGAAAGATACCACAGAACCTAGCTGATGCGGATTGCACTTGATCGCAGGTGAATGGTTGGTACTGAAGTTGTAACATCTGTCCCGCACTTGCATAGAAGATCTATTTCCTTTGCATTTTGTGGTGACTCTGCCTGAATAGATGGCTGATTGTGGTGGTATTGTGTTCCCCAAAATATTGTGTACCTTAATAAACTTATCTGGGGTCAGAGACAGAACAGCCACAATATTAAACATGAGGATAGGCAGTGGTAGCATACGCCTTTAATCCTAGCATTCCAGAGACAGAAATCCCTCTGGATCTCTGTGAGTTCAAGGCCACATTGGAAACCACCAGGCATGGTGACACACGCCTTTAATCCCAGTAAACCAGCTTTTAATCCCAGGGAGTGGTGGTAGAGAGCAGAAAGGTATATAAGGCGTGAAGAAACTCGAGGCATTTGGCCTGGGTAGGCATTTGGCCTGGAGAAGCATTTGGGCTGGTTAATCATTCAGGCTTCTAGCAGCAGTTCAGCTGAGAGTCATTCAGATATGAGGACATAGAGGCTTCCAGTCTGAGGAAGCAAGACCAGCTGAGAAGTTTGCCAGGTGAGGTTAGCTGTGGCTCGTTCTGTCTCTCTGATCTTCCAGTGTTCACCCCAATACCTGGCTCAGGTTTGATTTTATTAATAAGAACTTTTAAGGTTCATGCTATAGCTGATAGTACACCAAAGAGTTAGGCACACCATAGATACTGTATAACTTCATACCTGAATGGACAGGAAGTTAAGAGGCAAAGTGGACACCAGATGAATAAAGACAAAAGGAGTAACTATAACCACTTGTACATGAAAACATTGCTTTCCATTTTTTTGAAGGTGCCAAAGTAATTTTAAAAGGACACAGAAGTGAGCTTATTTTAAACTAATGCTTATGTGTACATGAAAAATAGTTGGAGAGAAATAGAAAGTTTTTTTTTTTTTAAATTCTGAAGTGTGACATAAGGACATCTCAGGGTTCAGTCAACTAGATGGGAGATGAAAATGTCCAGGCATTTCTTAATTGGAAATTTCTTTCACTTAGCCCCCAAAGAAAATTTCCTTCTGTTGTAGCATCTGTTTGCTGTGGTCCACGAGTTTCTCCAATTTAACAAGATCGTGACATCTGGGAAGGCTTAGTAGGCTACACACACAAAGGGTGACTTGGTTGGTGACTAACTGCATAAGCTTCTGGCATATTCTTTATTTTCACATAGGATTAAAGTAATGGCCCACACAGCAGTGTCTATCATGCTCTTTCTAAAGAAGAAGCCTCCAGTCTATGCAATATTGGAGTCATACCCTCCCTAAATCCATTTATCATGACAACAGTAGAAAGGGTCCACCTAGGCATGGCAATAGAGCTTAGGAGATATGATTTCTAGGTGTGTTTATGCAGACCAGTCCTTTGTAAACTTGTGGGGACTGCCTATATCTCTTTGCATTTGTCTACTGACCAAAGGCACATTTTAACAACCTGTATGCCAAGTATACTGCAAAGCGGAGGGAGAACATGTGCTAGAATTTGTTTTTAAACAAAGACCATTCATTATATTAGAGATTTCTAACATCTCTTATGCTTGTTTTGGAAGCTTTTAAGAGAAAGACCTTCAAAATTTCTTGCTTTCATTTGAGGGAAAAGATCTTGCAATCTGAAAATATTAGAGATTCTTGCAAACTTTTCACCTTTGAAAGTCTTTTAAAACAGGTGTTAATTTTGATATTGTTTTCACTTGTTGTCATAACACCCTATGTTTCCATATTCTCTCATTGTTTGTAAGGATCCATCAGATACTCTGTGAACAAATTATTTTGTTTTGTCATTTTCAGTTTCCACATTTGGAAATTTAAGAAGTAAACATGCTGACTTTCACTAGTGTTCAGCCACATGCCCAACACAAATATGCCTTCAGTGAGTCTTATATTCTGCCTTTGTTGGCTGTGTTTTTCTATCTCCTGAAGTACAGATAATCCTGATATCACTGGCAGGGGTGGCTTCTATGTGACTTGAGGATTCTGTGTTCTGATCAGCCAGCTGCTCTGCAGGCCGTGAACTTGTGTACCATATAGCCTGGAGATGGCCTCAGATTGCTCAGACCTTCTATGTGACAAGAACTTTCCTTTCCTGACTTTATGTTCTTGATGTGTTTGGAATTCTCTGAGCTTTGGGGATGACATAAGGTATTGAGAGATCTGATGCAAACTGACCTCTGGCATAAAAGGTGAGTCAGAAGTTAAGGTTCAGTCCAGGGTCAAGTTGCTGTCATGGTCTATCAAGAAGAAAAGTTTTCCAGAAGCTTTGAACTCTTCAGTGATCCTCCATATCTCATCACCTTGGCTAGAATCATGTATTAGCCAGTCCATATCTATCTATAGCTACAACACTAAATGTATCAAATAGCCAAAAGCAGAGAATTAAAGATATATTACCAGAAGATGCGTAGAGATGCACATTCTAAGTTTTTGAAAGGTCCATGAACATATTTCTGCCATATTTTAAAATGCAGTTTTGCAAACTGGTGTTCTCAGTATTGATAATTATCAAATCAAAATATTAACTCTGAAACATGCTGAAGATGCTCTATGTCCAACAATGTCAAATATTCAGCCAATATTTTAATTCTTTTATGTAAAATAAATAAGGATTGCTAATTCATTAGTATGTTAATTTAGTTCTGTTTAATAAATTATAAATTTTTTGTATACAAAAAAATTCTTTACTATATTTCCTCATGATTTATTATCAGTAGATGTTTGATTATTTGCCTAGCTTACGTGCCTATGCCCAGGCTCATCTAAATGTTTCTCAGACAAAAGGAGGCCACAAAAGTGGAATAAGTTTAAGAAGACTTACAACAGATGAACAATTAAAAAGTTCTCACTTTAGAGTATCATGTGGCTTTGTAAGGTTGACACACCCTTTTTTGATTGGTGCATTCCTGTGCGATGAGTCAAATCGCAAGGTCTAAGAGCCTCTCCACCAATTCCTTTCATTTATGATTCTTTTTACACTGATTTGTAGTTTACTCTATAACTGACAACTAAAACTAACTAAAAGAATTCATTACCCTGCCTATTTTGTTAACTTGAGCTAGCTTATGAAATTTTTGAGGGCCAGGACCACATTTTCTGATTCCTTGGTGTGTGTGTGTGTGTGTGTGTGTGTGTGTGTGTGTTCTTTATAGAACAAAGTGCACACAGTAACTGCTTAGAACTTAATGGTGGAACAGAAATCTACTTCAATTTTAACTCTTAAAAAATCGCTTTTGCCTTGGAGGAGGTGGGTTGGGGGGGAAGGCTGGGGGGCAGGAGGAGGGAGGAGAGGGGAATCTGTGGTTGGTATGTAAACTGAATAGAAAATCTCTTAATAATAATAAAAAATTTTATTTTGGAAAGAAGTTATGGTCAAAAGCAGAGAGCTTTCAACCATTGCTGGATGAATGCAAATGGATAAATGAAAAGAAAACTTAAATATGTAAATGGCCAAGGTGTAGCAACTGTCTTTCTAAGTAGGGATATCAAATACAGGACAATTCATGTGGTAATGGAACTTTTAGCACAGAAGGTGATAGAAAAACCACTGTGTATCAAATATTCATCCAATTAAAACATGCTAAACAACGTGCTATGCTCATTATTTTGCTGAGGAAAGTGGAACCCAGAAGGCTGTTGATATTTCAGCTTGAAGAGGTTATTTTTGTTGTTGTTGTTTAATCAAGTACTAATCAGGAGAGATGCACTTTATAACAAGAGAGCCAATTTATCTGACATCAAAACCACTCAGGCAGTTAGCCTTGGATGATTATTCTTAGAGCCATGTCGCCTATTTCCAATTAAACTCTACTTCCTGTTATTAGGGTGGTGACAGTAGGCATGGGTTTAAACCAAATGTGCTTCCCTTCTATGCACTGCCACACTGATTAAACCTCCTGGTAAACAACCAGTTAGGTGTATCATAAAAACCTCTTGATAAAAAGTAACAAAAATCACCCTCCAAAATAACTCAGCCCACAGGGAAGTTCAGCGTTTTGTGGAGCACTCTTGTCTCTCACAGGCCCAGGATTTATTGCTAGTTTCATTTCCTCTCTGCTGATTCCACTTTCAAGCAGGCTGGTTAGTGGTTGCACAGCTCATCTAACAGGAGAGAAACATTCTACCCTTCAGTGGATGCCAGAGCCAGACCATAGTGCTCATAGCTGACACTGAGTCATGGACCCATTCGGGGTCAATAGCTATGTGCACGGAAATGGACTAGGGTAAGGTCTGAGATAAATGCCTCCAAATGCCTGAGTTCCTGCCTTATACACAGGCTGCGTCTAAGAAGGATTACTGCTTTGGCCAGTTGAGTTGCTGTTCAATCTATGGTAACTGGTTCAGTCATCTACTGTATTATGTCTTTCGGATCAGTCTACATTTTTTTGTACAGCATCTTTAACAGCCATGGATTTGTATTACCTTCGCATAGCACAAGAGGGAATTGAAAATTCTTCTTTTTCCTCAGTACCTCTAAGTTGCTTTTCTAGTTTGGTGAGTCCTATCTGGACCAGATTTTCATCATTTAGGGAAAGAGAAGGGTCATCTTTATTATATAAATGGAGGAGGGACCTACTGATTTAGGGATAGTAAGTGCATGATATTTTGTGATTTGGTTGTTTTCCCTATGTAATTTTTGCATTTATACAGGTAAATGTGCTTTATTGGGCATTTCTAGGAGAGAATGGAATCTCTTCACCATCACATTTCATTCCACTTCTATCAGAGCATCAAATTGGTTAAAATGATTTTAAACTCTTTTACCTAAAGGAGTCCATGCCTTGAGGAGAAGCAGGCATTGGCTCCTCAATTACAGGACATCATGAAAGAGTCTTTGCCCTGGACCAACTGGAAAGCCTTCCTGTTGTAACACATGGTTAATGGGACAGTGGCTAGTTGGAAACAGTACAAGTACTGGAGCTAGATGTAGCAGGACAAAGGACTCATGGAATGCTCTGAAGAGGATCAGTTAGGTGCAGTAGGTGTAGAGGGCTATAGCCAGAAGTTTCTCGGGTCCCACCCAGGCCCGAGGTCCCATAGCTGTTTATAAAATAATCATTCAGAGGCTTATATTAATCACCAACTGTATGGCCTACAGCAGGCTTCTTGTTATTAGCTCTTTTATCTTAAATTAACCCATTTTTTAATGAATCTATGTATCGCCACGTGTTCTGTGGCTTTACCTGCATCCCATTACATGTTGCTCCTTGGATGGCAGTCTGGTGTCTCCACCCACTCTCCTTTCTCCTCTCACTGTCTCTCTTGGATTTTCCCACCTGGCTCCATCCTACCCTGCCATAGGCCAATGCAGCTTTATTTATTAGCCAATGAGAGTAACACATATTCAGCGTACAGAAAGACATCCCACAGCAGACGGCAGTAGCAGTAGAACTGGCCATTGAATGCTAGAGCTGTGCCTGGCTAGAAGTTCTAGTGCCTTCTTCCCCATTCTGTCCTAAGCCTTCCAGCTCTAGTTCTGTTAAAGGAGACGTCATAGCAACTCCCTGTCCTGTGTAAGCTTCCATTGCTTTGCTTTGTTTGGCTAAGAAAGAGTGGGATTCAAGAGGTTGCCCCTAAAGAGGTTGCCTCTGAATTTCTTTTGTGTTCATCTTGGGGATTAAGGGATTAATTGGAATATTAAAAATATTTGTGAACCTCATAATATCTCAGGTTGATGACACTTCTTTTTTTTTTTTTAAAGCATTTGCTTTTAAAAAATCCAAACCTTATAGTCTTTACAAAAAATTCTGTTTCCTTTCTTGCTTCTTTAATTTTCAATGATAAATCGTCTTTAAAACAAATTACATTTGGATCATCACATGTGGATTTGGAAAGCAATCGCATATCAAAGAAGTAAATGAGGCAGTTGGTGGAGGGGAGGTGGTTGGTCATATTTCCAGAGGGAAAGCTGGCTTGAGGACCCATTACTCAGTTCTCAGACATGCCTCCTTCACCAGATGGCACTGAGCGATAAAATCAAACAATAACTCCCTTTTCCAATGTGATGCTTATTAAGCAAACTTTTAATTATATTTTGGCTTTCTGATAGGGAAAGAAATCACTGAAAAGAGAATATATTTACATGAGATCCACTGTGTCAAAGGGTAATGACATCCCACATCTTTGAAAAATATTGATTTAAAATTCACAGTAAAAATACATCAGAAAGTGTAAACCATGGAAAATGAAGACATACACTCTGTTCTTACTAAAGATGGTATTTAAGGGTGTTGGCTCTCTCACAAAGACATGAAAAACTGCAAAAAATGTTTCACTTTTATTGACTCTTGGGAAGACCCACTGTGTGGGGTCTTGGGGATTTAAGAAATGAACAAGATTCTCATGATGTCTGCACTTTTTTTTGTTATTGTTGGAAGCAAAATTCTACTGGAGGGAAATTGACTATTTAATGGTAGTTAGATAAGTATTTGTGGTATATATTTGGTTAATAGAGGTAAGCATAAGAAATCAAAAGTGCCACTGAAACATGGAGTGTGATGTCTGTCCTAGACTGGGGAGTCGGAGAAAGTTTTCCATAGAACATAGGCTGGTTCCTGGGACGGGAAGTTTGGGAGAAAAGGAGGAATGAATTTTAGCAGAGGAAAGATGGAAAAGTTAAGGATTGTATTATTTAAGGCTCTTGGTTTCAAACAATACAATCCAAGGGAGTAACCAGAAAATATATTAAAAAAAAAAACTATTAGCAGATTGAGGGGCATTGCCCCAGAACTGTGAGACTGAGAAAGAAAAGTAGAGAATGTAAAGAATTTTAAAAATTACAAAGCAATAATAAACACAGTGCAGAATATAGGAAAGCCTTTCTTTGTCTGAGATGTGATAACTGGTGCTGTCCCAACTTAACATTTGTGCTGAGCTGTAATATCTGATTGTTACCACGTTATCCCATCACCCCACGTTTCACAGTCCTGGCAGGAACATCTAATTGATCAGATATGGTAGCTGTTCCATTGCTAGCTCCTGTGGATGTTTGCTGTGTGGCAGTGTGTTTTGTAGTTCCCTCCTATGGCGTCAGCACTGATCTGCTCCACCAACAGAGTGCGGTGTATGTTATGACTGATAATTCCTGAGTCCAGCTCATAAAAGGCATTGGGGAATTTTAAGGGTATTTAAGCAGCTCTTTGAGGAAGTCCACAGAATGAGGAACTGCTGCCTCCAAATACTGACAACTTGTCCATCTTGGAAGTGTGTGATCAGTCCAGTCAAGGCTTCCAATGATGTCTTGCTCTCTTATGAGGGACTAGGACAGAATATCCCAACCAGGCTGTGCCTTAATCTAATCATAGAAACTGTATTAAACAACAGTGCTTCGTTTTTTGTTTTTTGTTTTGTTTGTTTGTTTGTTTTTAAAGTTCTAGGTATGCTTGTTGGACTTTACTGCTGTAACCCGAGAGAACAAGGAAAGTGGGGAAAGCTCAATCTCAGCTTCTGGTTTCATAGATTTCTCTCCATCATGGTGAGGAGGGTACGGCGAGGCAGAGACATTGGCTTATGGCGTCTCAGAAGCAGAGTGAAGACAGAAGGAGCTAGGCCAGGACATGCCCTCCTAAGACAAACACTCCCAGTAACCTACTGCCTTAGCCAGGCCCCACCTTGAAGTTTCTATACTTCCCAATAGTTCATCCATTCAGATTCTCAATCTATCAATTGTATATGCCATCGATTAGATCGGACTCCTCCTGATCTAATTCTCTCTGGAAATGTCCAGTAGGGTGCTTTACTCATCTAGGCATCTCTCAGTCCCTTTAAGTTGACACAAATAACCATACACTAAATTTTAAGATAAATTATAGTGCAGAAATAACAAATGCTCAGGCCTGATACCTGCTTGCCATGGAGATGGAATTCCTTTCATTTCATACAAGAATAATTTAAGTCAGGTTAAAAAAAAAAAAACAAAGAATTTTATGTGTGGATAATTATTGGTAGAGGCAAGAAGACTGTGGGTTTAATGACATTCAGGGTTACATGGTGAGTCCCTGTTTCATTTAAATTTATTTTATTTTATTTACTATTATTGTATATATGTATGTGTGATATGTGCGTGTGCGTGTGTGTGTGTGTGTGTGTGTGTGTGTGTTGTGTGTATGTGTGTGTGTGTGTGTGTGTGTGTGTGTGTGTACCACAGCATGCATGTAGTAATGTGCGGACAACCTTTGTAGACTCAGTTCTTTCTGTCAGCTTTACATGGGTCCTGGGGGAGAACTCAAATCATCAGACTCTACTCACAGACTATCAAATATTAGGTAAAATTAATTTTCAAAACCAATTAACAAACACTTGCATGGCAGGACTTCATGTTACCCACTGTTCAAAATTCTTTACAAGCATCAATTCATTTAATCCTCATACCAACCCTGTGAGGTAGGCACAATTAGTGTCTATTATTAACTTGTGGTATCAACAAATGCATATGTTGAAGGCCTAAGCCCAATGTAACTACATTTGAAGCTAGATCTCTTAAGGTGCATTTAAGGTTAAATATCATCAGATCTGGGTCTTAATCCAATATGACTCTAAGGAGAAGAAGAGAAGCCTAAGATGTATCTATCTAAGGGGAAAAAAGACCACAATAGGACACAGCAAGAAGACAGCCATCTGCCAGCCATGTAGAGAGGCCTCCAAAGAAGCCAGATGTACCAAGAACTTGATCTTTGACTCGTAGTCTCTAGGATTATGGAAAAATAAATTTCTGTTATTAGGCCACTCAGTCTATGGCACTTTGTTATGACAGCCTTGGGTGACTACTTCTAGCCACCACCATAGGTAGACAGGAGTCATGCTGCTCTAATTATTGGTTTGTCCCTGCTATTCATTATGCTAATCGCCTCCACCTGGTCTTTGAGATCTTCAATTGTGATGAAAAAATCGAGGCAGAGAAAAAAATGTTAAGTTCACCCAGCTTCGGAGAAGAAAATTGGGATTGAAATTCTCTAAGTGAATCTTCTAGGTTACAGCCCCACTGGATCCTGGCAGGGAAATTCTAAAGCTACTCTTGTCTTCAGAATGCCCTGTCCTGTGTAAATTAAAACTGTTGGCATAGTTTTTGAGTGGCTTCCAGTGAAGTTTCAAAAGTTGTTTTGATCCTCACTTGAACAGATTGACTAAAAGATCCATTCTGAATTTCCTCAAATGTTGAAATTTTTTACTTTAGAGATGCTGGAATGTTTGCCTGGGAAAGGCTGAGGTGAAAAATATCTCAGTGTCACTCTGTCCTTTTTTTTACTCTCTTGAGTCTAACTGAACATCAGATTGACTGAGCCCAGTTCCTAGCTGCCACTCAAGTGCAGTCAGAATCCTTAGCTGTGTCAGATACAACTCCCAGTGAACACATTAAATGGGAAAAAATATCTTCAGTTCAATGATTTCCTTCTTTGTGCTGGTGCTATCCAAATGTGGTCCAGGATGATCTGTCTTACAGGGACATCCAAGACTTCCTCACTTCTCCAGAACACTGCAGTTTGGAGTGCATTTGTCCCAGTAAAATACTGTGTGGATGATGGAATTCCCATCTTACACAGCCCAATAGAAACTTAGTGAAACTTCCCATGAAAGAGTTTGTTGTTCATCTGGAAAGATTCTCTTTTGTTAATCTGAAAGGCTATCTTAAAAAAAAAAAAAAACCCTCTTGAAAAACCCCCAAGCCCCCCCCCCCCTTGGCTGCCTTGGTCATTCCATTTTCACTCCAGCTTCACTTAGCAGAACATAGGTTCCATCTTCAGAGGAGAAGTGGTACTCTATAACATTCTCCACTGTCTACAAAGAACACTGATGATACTCCTTTGTTTACAGGGAACACAGGTGAAGCTTTGGTTCTGGTATGATTGAGTCCAGAGAGGAAGAAACTGTTGATCAATTAGAGGTAGCTATCCTGGCCATAAAGATGTGCAAAATCAATGAACATTTAAACAGTCACACAAAGGGCAACCCCTGTGAGAGAGAGCTCAGTAACCCACTTCTGCAAGCTGAAATCAAATGGCTTGCTCTTTCTCCACTGTACATCACTGTGCCCAAAGAGACCTTTCAACATGTTGTTGATGGTTACTCTTGATTGTCTAATTGACAAAATTTACAATCACCATGGAAATTAACTTTTGGGTATCTCTATAGGGGAGATTTAGATTAGGTTAGTGAAGGTGGGAAAACTCTTCCTAAATATGAGTGAAACCATCCATGAGATGAATTCCTGGGATGAATAAAAAGGAGAAAGTGAGTTGGGCACATTCATTGCTCTCTGCTTCCTGATTATAGATGCAATGAGACCTTTTGTCTCCTGCTTTTGTAGCCATGTATCTCCTACAATGATGGGTTACCCTTAGACTGTGACCCACAACAGACTTACTTCTTTTTGTCAGAGAAATTAATACATACCTAATACAGAAAATCCATCCAAGAAATACCAAGAATTGCTGAGGCTTCTTCCAATGGGGATTCTGACCTGAGAAAATAGCAGCATGCAATTACATGCAGACATTGTAAAACGAAGAGTTCGTTACATACTTCTCCCATATTCTCAGAGCCAGTAGGTATGCACATTGCACATACGTTTAATTTTTGCTCAGATTTGAAATGTAATTCTCAACTTTAATTATAAGGATAGCCTTCATTCTTACCCTGTACTTATTTTGCCATGTGTTTAGGGACAACTTTGTTTTCTGTTCTAGGACTATAGATGAAGTTTTAATACAGCCCCAGATGAGGTAAAGATGTATAAGTAGAGACTAATCAGCATGCATTGGTAGAACCTGCAATGTGATAATTATATTTTGTTAATTGTACTATGGTCCTTTGAGTCATGGGGAGCCAAACATATACATTTTACATGTGTGTGAATCAAAGCAGTGAACTCTTAGTGGGGAAAGGTAAAATTTATGTTCATCTAATAAAACTCAGGTATTAGATTTTGAGTCAGAGATTTTGTATTTCTCTGTGTGTGATATTTTCAGGGAGTGTTATAACTAGATGGAGTATTAATTTGCTTAAAGCTAAACATTGGTGATGTACAATGAACAATCTGCTAAATGTTAATACAATTTATCATTTTATAACTTTATAAACATGACATATTGCACATACTTAGTGCTAATCTGTTTTAGACATTCATTTGGGCTGACCTATGACCATAATATATTATGCTCCTTGAGATATTTATCTTGTCATTTGGAAACAAGATTACAATTAATATGACACACATGACTCTAAATTGCTACTTCAGCTAGAGCTGTGTGGATAATGAATAAGCTACAGCTCTGAACCCCTCTGCACATAATTGAAATCACAAGCCTTTAGCTGATGTCTGATTGTGATCTACTAAATAAGTCACAGAACTAAGGAACCACATTTTGTTTTGATGCTAGAACTATGGGGGATATTTTTCATTTAATTTACTTAACCCTAGGCTAATGTATCCAAATTAATGTAAAAAAACAAACACAAGAGAGCATTTATATATTTACATTAATAGCAAAATAAAAATGACATCCAGGGTTGATCTAAATTAAGTATACTCAAAAATCCTTTTCGCTCTATCCAAAAGAAAATGTAGTGGATGGGTAGTGGATGAAGTGACCTCACTCCAGAGACATTTCCATTTGAGGCTTTTAGAAGAGCTCACCTTAAGGCAAAAAAACAAGAAAGCCACCAGCGGCTCAGTAGGTGATGTGTTTCCTGCACAGTGTGAGGACCTGAGTTCAGATCTCCAGCATCAACATAAAGACGAATGAGGTCACAAGGGTCTGTCATTCTACCACTCCTACAACTGTGAACCAGAGACAGCAGAGTCCCTAGAAGCTCCTGGAACAGTATCCTGGCATAGGCAGCAGGGAGTAAGAGACCATCTCACATAAGGTGGAGGCAAGGACTAACACCCATGTTGTCCTGTGAGCTGTGCTCACACATGGGGATATGGACAATGGCATGAGTGTGTATACACACATAAAGCTAAAAAAATTACAGAAAAGACTTAGTATCTTATGATTTCTATATTTCCTTCTCAACACAGCCTTTGCTAGTCTGCAAGTTCCAGAATGCACTGGATAGACACACAGTAGACATTTGTTGAGATGCTTTTGATAGTAGATTAAAATCGTTGTAATTGGTCATTGTAAATCCCCAGTAGTGACAGTTTAGTACGGAGAAACCATGACCAACTGTATGGGTTATTTTTTCTGTACAATGTGATTTTTATGTACATATTCATAGTGGAATGACCATTGCATTCAAGTCAATTAGCATATCTATTTCCTCACATTATTATTAGCTTGAAAATGCATGGCACAACAGTTGAATTTTACTTTAAAAATTTCCAGGATGCCATACAGTATTACTGTTATCATGCTTTCCATTAAATCTTTTGGATAGATGTATTTTTATTTATTAAGCTCTTAACACATGCTAAACATTGCACAAAATATATTTCATGTATGAAACTGTTTTGCATATCTATGTAACATATACTTAGTGCTATATGTGACTTGATATATATGAAACTTCTTTGCAAGAAGCTAATACAGTTCTTAGAAGCAGGGATTATGTTTAGACCCTTTAGTTTTTTTCCCCATAGGCCCGGGGAAGTAATATTCATATAACAGAGACTTAGTGAGTGAAAATTAAAAGGCTTTTGTGAACTCTTTTACAGTGCACCAAAGGGAAAATAACTCCATAGGGTCATAGAGCCATGAATACCCTCAGTGAGTAGTAAATATAACCTAAAATTCTTAACTTCCTTCTGATTTATTAAACTGTTACTGACTTGCTGTGTTCAGGTCATCAATAAATTAAATGTTGGTTTCAGACTGGGGTCAGAATCAATAAAAACCTACATAGTTCTAGTCCAATGGGAGATTCTAGACTAGAATACGTAGACACAGATACACAAATGAAAATTATACAGCACCGTCAAGATTAGAATGAATTCAGTGTATGAAGGTTGGAGAAGAAGCCGCTACATAATGTGAGTAAAGACAGGATAGTTTTCCAATTCATACAGAAGGGGCTTGAATCTAGATTCTGCAATTTTTTTTTTTTTAGCTATATGAGTATTTTTGTTTTTAATGCTCTAGGCTTTTTCTGCTTTATAATGGAGTCATACCTATCACTGATTTTATAACATTAAGCAAGGTCATATGTGGTAATAATTTAAAACATTATCTCATACAAGGTAAGTAATACATTGGTTG
Source organism: Peromyscus aztecus (assembly GCA_902168405.1). NCBI lineage: Eukaryota > Metazoa > Chordata > Mammalia > Rodentia > Cricetidae > Peromyscus > Peromyscus aztecus. The sequence continues at coordinate 21,190 of CABHPQ010000596.1, read as the reverse complement.
TGTCAGAAAAGGGCTTCAAGAGAGGTGGTGGTGGTAATGTGCATGCTTAGCATTCAGGAAGCTCTGGGTGTGGTGGCACTCCTCTACAATCTGAGCGCTTAGCAGCTGCAGACAGGAGGATCAGTATTTCAAAATCACCCTTGGCTACATAATGAGTTCTGGGACCAGCCTAGGCTATATGAGACCCTGTCTCAGATTCTTTTTTTTTTCTTTTAAAGAAAATAAAACATTAAAACTAAAGGAGAGGTGATGAATCAGTTGTGTGTTAAAGGAATAGACTTTGGATAAAAGAAGGAGGGGTCAGAAGCATTTCAGGCAGAAAATGAGCATGAGCAAGAGAAGGCAGGAATGAGAATGGCACACGTGAGCAAGAGAGAAGCTTCTGAACAAGGTAGCAGAAGCAAGCTCGCAGTAACAGGAGATCAAATTTGTACCGTAAAATGGGTTCAGATGGTCAGAAACCTTGGAGCCAAAGGTGTTTTGACAGTGGAGAATTCTCATTTGCTTCACCCTCTGTGTCTGCACTGAAGCATAAGTTTTGAGTGTCGTATTGTTGTGAATGAAGTTCCCATCTATGTTAGGTTTCACCTGAACTGTTCCACAATGTCTTGAATACTATAAGCAATGGCTATATTGGCCCTTACACAAATTAATGATCTAAAATCAATCCTCTCCTGATAGTGTTCTACTTTGTTTTCTGTTGTACATGTTTGTATATATCCATTCCTCTATAACAAAGAACAAATATATGCTAAAAAAAGATAGTAAGTCCTCAGGAACTTTAGAATTAAAATCCTATGGAAGTGAACATAAAGTATATTCTAGAATTAAATCTTCTTTTCACTTTAGAAGTAAAAATTATAAACTTTATTTCAAAAAACCCTGCAAATAAAAGAAAAAAATCACACACCAAAATTACCCAGACCCAGAGTCTACACATCTCAATGAGCTTATACACAGTTAATATAGTTACTTGGAATGGAAGCTGTGTGATTACACTGGATTTTACTATTGAATATATCATATGCAGTTATCTACCATAAACCCAAAAATTCCAGGAGATTTAGAGCTGGAGAAACAATTAACTTTAATATCCTCCTTCGTGACTCATCTCCATCACCTGCGTTTGGTCCTCCCTTACCCCTAATAGTCAGCCTTTCTTGTTCTTTTAGACATTATACTGTACATACATGTACATTTGTTTACACATGTACATAAGTTATTGACTAGATCCCACATATGAGGGAGAACGTGCAGTTGTTTTTCTTCCTGAAATTGCATGACATTGATTAACATTATACATTCCAAGCCCATCCAGTTTTGTCTTTCATTATGGTGTAAACGCTGACATCACTTACAACATGCTCTCTTAAGAAAATGCTCGGAAATGCCAAGTTTTAATGGCAGAATTAATTAGAATACATATTGATTTAGAATATCTATATCAAAACTTTGGTCCAAGTTTGTAAATAAGAAAGTTTCTGTCTTCATGCAATTAAAACTCCAGTTTGGGGAACTTAGTATAAATTTGAATACATAAAAAGAATCAGTCAGTAATTAGAACTGTAGAATAGCCCAGTATAACATATTGTGGAAAAAAACAAAATAGAGTATTTTCCAAAATACCAAATTTAATTTTACATGAAATTAATTTTTAGCTATCTGCTTCATAGATTGGTTTTCTCATGCTGAAGAGTCAGGAGTGATCTATACTTCTTAACTAGACTATTGTGCTCTAAGGAAAAGGTCTTCGGAAAAAAAAAAAAAGTCGTTATGCCCTGTCCTTTAGAAATAGCTATTTGAGGAGTTTATAGGGTTTTCCAGATGTCTGATTGAAGCTGCCTGATTCTTATGTAGATTTTCTTCAACACACAACATTTGGTTTGCAGAATTGTGGCTCACAGGAAAATGGCTGCCTAACAGAGGCAGCAGAATAATTATGATATCATTAGAAATATTTAAATATAAATAACATTCTATATCCGTCCTTGTCTTCTGTCTTGGTTTTGACAGGAGGAGCCAGTTTTGATGGGATTCCTGTGGCCCCGTAGATTTTTATCCTGTTATCCAATTTTCCGCTGCACTGCTCTCCTTCTGTCAAACTGACTGCCAGCCAGCCTCCCGTCCTCCCGAGAGGAGGACCAAGGCTTTGTATTATAGTGGACGGAAGAAGGAGAACAAACACCCGATTTTCTCCCTGCAAGAGCTGTGCTCACTCGTTTAGTAGAAAATTCCATTGTCTGAGAGTTGAAGAGAACAGAGAGAGGGATATGAGAAGACTTGAGCTTTTCATGCTGCAGAACAAGATAATGTTGCCGGCAGCTAAGAGCCACAGCTGAACAGCATACAGATCGGGAGGCAGTAGTCCAGGATGCCCAGGGGCACAAGAGTTGCTGAGCTGCTGTCCAAACTGGTTTGTGCTGAGTATTCCCTAGCACTGAGAAGTGTGACTCACTGCCCCATAAAGTAGAAAAGACATATAGGTGTAAGGGGAAGAGAAGGATCATTTTCCTAGCATCTGGGGATGTCATAGCGGATGCTTTGCATGTGTGTGTGTGTGTGTGTGTGTGTGTGTGTGTGTGTGTGTGTGTGTGTGTTGCAGTGATGTTTGCTCATCATGAAGAGCTTAGAGCAAAGAACACAGAGATAAGAGAAGTGAGTACAGGGGATGAGATGATAAAAAACTGGCGAAATAAGAAGTTGGGCAAGTGGCAAGCTCAGAATATAACCAAAAAATTGCAAAATTCTGAAGAAAATTAAAACATACTGTCAGAGTACCAAATTACAAAGGCCTTCTAAACACTAGACAGCCTAAACCAAGACAAAACAAAACAACACCCATACTCTTCCAGCCACGTACACCTTTGAGTGTGGTCTGGACCCTTTGGGTGCAGTCTTCTGGATTAGAGAAATAGAAACCTGTCAAGGAACCATTGAGGTGTGAGGCAGCCATAAAGGTAGCGTTCTAGAACGGTGTGTACTAACTGAGAAGAATAAGATGTTCTTACAGGTCAGGAACTGGATTTGCCATATTCATGTCTGACATGTATTACATATAATCTCTCTCCATATATATGTGTACATACATACATATAGCACATACATATAGTGAAGCCTCATAATTTTTGAGAAATTGATTCATTTCATGCATAAAATGTACAAAATTCAGTAAACATTTTTCTTGTTATTTACATGATAAGAAAATATGTGAGTCATTATTAATGTTAAGAATGTATTCAGTATATGGTCAGATTTAAGTAAGTACAAATGCATCAGGCATAATTGAAAGTGTTAATCTGTACAGGCTATTCTCTAAGTGGTTAAAATTTACAGTTCCATTCTCGATGAAGCAAAAAGCCTTACTAACTAGGGTGTGATTTTCACATCAGGGTGTGAGCACATAAAATACTGAAAATAAAGGCATCTTCTTTCCAATTTTCTGTGTAGTTGGGACTTTAAAGCAGAGGTTGTGTAACCTTATGGATTAGAGAGATTGGGTTTTACCTTTGGCTCCAAAGAAAATAAAAGAGACTAATTTACCTTTCAACATCATGATGAAATTGTGATGCTTGTCTCAGTTCTGGGCTTGGGATCTACTTACTAACTGCTTGGACTGGACAGGTTCAGTTTGTTTCTAAGCCGTTGTGATCCATTCATTGATACATAAATAGTATTTTGAAGTATATTGAAATTATTCAAGTTGCACTTCCAATTTGTAATGATTTGTAGCAATATTTGCTGAGTTCAATGTATCTGAACTGATATTTTGAAGAGGATTAAATACCCACATCTCTGTGACATACCTATTAGGTTGTCTATGTGTACAGTTGACAATGTGATGCTTTTACTTATGTATGCATTGTGACTTAACCAACCAAACTAATATATCACCTCACATATTTAATTTATGTGTACACTGAAAACATCTAAGAGCCCCCTTAACAAGTTTGATGTATATTACATATTAGTATTAACATAATCACTGTTTCTACACAGATAAACTCTAAAAACTGTTCTGTGTAACTGAGATTTCATAATTTCTGGTTGATATTGCTGCTTTACTCCCTCAGTCTGGTAGCTATCATTTCTTCTCTTTACTTTTACAAGGTAAAGCTTGACCTGGTTAATTTTCACTGGAAGTGGCTGAACCTCTAACTTGCAGTGGGGATTAGCATGCTTTGATGCATCAAGGTTGCAGTGAATGGCTGTGCAGCTTCAGACATCATTGATGAGGGTTTTCCTGGTTTGCACTGTAGTGAATGTAAAATTAGAATTTAAAAGCAGAAGGAACCACTGCCACATCTGTGTATTTTTTAGTGTATTGAGACCATAGCAGATCCCTGAAGGTTTGCTGGCTTCCTGCTGTGTCCTGCTTGTTCCATTATGCTATTCACCTGCACTCTTTTGCAATTCATGGCTTCTAATAACATTTTAATAGTGTCTGTGTAGCTGGCCCATATGGAGAATGTTGATTCTGTTGTTCTAATAACAGTATGAAATGTAGTTTGTGGTTTGTGTGTGTGTGTGTGTGTGTGTGTGTGTGTGTGTGAGGGGACTGAAAGAAACTCATTACAACTTCCTGTTCCTCTATGTGTTGCCAAAAACATCATTGCTGCCCAGGTCTGTGTTTTGAATCTATGACTACATTTTTATGTTTTTATATCAGCATGTTTTATAAATGTGGTAAATTTTGTTATAAAAACTGAAGTCTAGATAACTAAAACTATGGACTGCTACTAAAAACAGACAGGAAAGCAAGCAGACAGATGTTTCTGTGAGGAAGCAATTCTGGCAAATGTCTAAGGGAATCCCATTTATGTAGCTCTTTTTTAGCTATCATGTGGCAGAGACCTTTGTTAGGCCTCCAAGTGAAGGGTGTAAAGGAATTGCTCACAAATCAGAAAGAAAGTGGAAAACATTTAACAGAAGATGGTCATTCTCCGAAGTTTTACTACTTAAAGTGGGGTGATCCCACCAACAGTACCCTTAACATGGGCTTCTGAAAGGTAGTACACGAGACCTTATTCTAGACCCATTGAACCAAAACCTGTGTGCGCAGGGGAGGGCCCAAAGCTCAGTGTCTTCACTGTTTGATCAGCATGGTGATTCCAGATGCGTCACTGGGGGATGTTCTATAAAGGGCTGATGTGTTCAGAGGCAAGCCACTTTGTAGATACAGCCTGAATTATGAATTTATTCCATTCTGCAACGTTAAGTTGGACATCAGTTCTTGGTGACCAGTTGGGGACAATCATGTATTAGTGAACTAGTTTTTGGTAAAAACCATAAAGTACATTTTAAGTGCTATAGTAAACCCAGAGAAAGATCAACTCAGATAGGAAAGTGCAATGGCTAAAGCATATATCAGAGGTTCCATCTGACAAATACCTAGAACCACGCCCATGAGGTCTTATAAGGGCTTTTCTTCAAATCTTGATTTTTGTTTACTAGACAGTTACTTTTGACATAGACGAGTGGGAAAATATCAGTGGGGAATAGAACATATGTTTCCCTGTTCTCAAAATTCAAAACTGGCTGAATGAATTAAACTCAGACTTCTGCAATAATTCACCTTCAGGATGAGCATTTCTTATCACAGTGACAACTAGAATTGGAGAGGACCTTTGTGAACACCTGCAGTGTACAGTTTTAATCAGGGTCGTTTCCCTCTTGACATTCATAATTGGTCATCACATCTGAGAACCAGCAGTGAGGCAATCGCTGATATTTCTCTCTGTTACTTTCCTGATGGTGGGTCTGATGGAGGGTGGGGGGAGACTTTTCCTTCTTTACATGTCTCCTCTTTTTTGCTGCCTTTCCTCCTCTCTTTTTTTCCTTCCTTGTTCTCTCTCAATCATTTTATTGTATGCTTTATTCTTGGTTTTGTTTCAGACTTTAAAAACTATTGTAAAGAAACACAAGAGCTACATTATACCTATGTGGCAAAACTCCCTCTTGATGTGTCCTGAAGGTTTTTTTCCCCTGCTGCCATCCTATTTTCAGAGTAATCACTTCCAGTTTTTATTTTATTTTCTCCTCCCTTAACATTCCTGTTTCTTCGTAAAACAGATCAGTTACTATGGGAACGTGCCACTGTGCTGGGTGTGGTGACCGTCGCAATTCATATAGCACTCTTCAGATATGAGTGTGTGAAACTAGCATTGTGTATTGTCCCCCTGACACGCTTCACACTATGATCTAGATGTGGTCTGCTTTGACTAAGGTCTCCCCATCCCCTGGCACACACGGCTCTTATAGGCGTTAGGGTATTTTATTGTAGACACAATTATAAGAAGATGCTAACTGTAGATGTTTTATCTATTTTTAACATCCTGAGTAGTTAAGAGAGTAGGTTAGGAAGAGACGCTGTTTGGAGTTAAAATAGATGGGTGGTAGCATCCGATTCAGCAATGAGTTGGCAAACTCTCCAAATTACATAAACTCATCACAGATGGGTATAAATTATTAACATACTTTAAAAATACGGTTTTGGATATACCGTAGGTTGCCTGTGGAATAAAGGGGGATTTTTTTCTTACTTTTTATCATACGTCAGGGGAAAAATTTTGTTTTAAACCAGCTTAGGTCCCAGTGATGGAGCCAATACACTGCTTGAGAATGAATGTAGTACTAACTTCCAGAATTTCCAGAGGTAAGGTTTTATATAAAAAATTCAACACAAAAGAAAGTCCCGGACTACAGCAGAGTATGTGGAAGGGTCTGTTAGACCATTTCATGCTGATGCTAATAAGTGGTCATCTTCCTGACTAGACGTTCCCCAGAAGGATGATAATGGCTACTGCATGGTCAGGTTAGTTAGATATGGGATTTTCACATGATTTATTTCTGTTGATCCCCCCCCCACATTGGCTTTCCCAAACTTTATCATCATACTTGTGCTTTAAAAAGAACTTGTGTTTTGCCTATATAACGTCATTTAGCAAATGTGGTTACAGTCAAATAAACTTAGGGAATGTGTGTTGGTATACACTTAAAATTTATATCTCTGTTTTTAAAAAGGAGTCTGAGAAATAGAATTTGAGATATCACCTTATCAGATTTGATTTCAGTAGTGATGGGGTTCAGGGCATGCCACCTCAAATATGAGACTGAAGCGTTTGAGAGAAGAGCGGAGGCAGGAAGGGCCCATCCATCTGTCTTTGGCGCTTCCACCCCCTTCCCTATCCCCAGATAAAATGATGTCCTTATCTCTAAAGATATATGGACACTGAGAAGAGTCGGAACCATAGGCTGTGCTAAGCAGTGCCCTTCCCAGCCCATCACCATCACCATTTCCATCAGATCACACACTGTTCGTCCAATGATGCTTCTCAATGACTGTCTACTCATCAAGACAAGCCTTAAAATATAAAGGTATCTTTCGCGTTTGGGGTCTTAATTTCTTTAGAAGAGACCCATGCCATGCAAAATTTTGATTAATACATTTGTATGCTTTCCTCTCATTAATCTGTTATGTGATATGTGCCTCAACTGCTAACCTACTCATAAGTGAAGAATGAGATATCACACCTGCCCAATGACCAGCATAGCCCCTTTATTAAAATTATGATATTAATGATGCGTTATATTACCATTAAACCAATGTCCCACTTTTTTCCCTTCTTAAAGGATGCTTTACAAGACACTTAGAGAAGTGATCAAGGGTTTATATGGACATAAGTAGGAACATAGTGAGATGGTAGAAGCATTGTTAGGCTCAACCCACCTGCCCCGGGGTATTCCTTGCTGCTCAGTGTTGTCCTCTGCTGTTTTTGATTTCTGGATTCTCTTCCTGGTCTGTTCCTTGTAACACACCAACATTTTCTCCATTAGACTCTAGATTCTCAAGAGAAAATTAAACATCACTCAGCTTTCCTCCCTCTACCTAGATCATAGTACATTGCAAGCAAACCACATTCAGGACCAAATATTGATGAGCCAAATTCTAATTTGCCCTGATAGGAATGAGTAGTGATAGGGAAGTTGAA
>CABHPQ010000596.1:0-13102 GCA_902168405.1 Peromyscus aztecus | reverse complement strand
ACTATGTATTCATCATCTATCAAACCAAAAGCATCCAGCTTGGAAATTTACATACAGTTTTTTAGTTACTTCTAACTTTCCCCTCCAAAAGAAGATGTCACTTCCAGTTTACACTTAGAAAAACATTGAAGTACAGAAAAACTAGTAATATATCACATCACTTGAATGGCTCAATAGAAAAGTGCCCCAAAGCCAGTTGCCCTGAAATGATGGACATACCTGTAACTGAGGGGAGTGAGTGATTCTTGAGGTTGTCTCACTATGAGGAGAAAAGGGTATGGCTAGGCACATAGTCTACATGCAAGCAGTCTTGGTGGGTCCTTAGTGTGAGTTCCCAGAGCCAGCACACTGTGACCTATGAGAACATTCTATACTTTCTTCATAGCATTACAATCACTTAATCTTGAGCTCCAGTCACTTTGCTTTTTGAAGCCAATGTTGGGGAGAGTAAGTAAAAGTACGCATAATTTTATGCTTTGTGTCAAGATCAGTTCTCACTTAAAAATTAAACTAAGACAGGTTCACAGAGAATGCAAACTAAGTAAAATCAAAGATACATAGCAACCTGGCCATGAGGGCAGTTCTGATAGTTTCAAGACAGGAGTGTTGAATGGCTCCAGGATAACAAATAAAATGAGTGGTTCTGGTGACTGCTCTCTGCTGGGTGTATTAAACCTGTGTCTATCAGTGCTTTCCTATTTAACAAAATAGATTTGAGCAGCAGTGACATGCACACTCTGGCCATAACAAAAACAGCTCTCTAATTGGACTGAAGACCAATCCATTCAAGATGAGGGAAACCAGCTGGGCAGTGGTAGCACTGGCCTTTAATCTCAGCACTCGGAAGGCAGCGGCAGGCATATCTCCATGAGTTCGAGGCCAGCCTAGCCTGCAAATGAGTTCCAGGACAACCAGGACTGTTAAACAGAAAAACTCTGTCTCAAAAAACAAAACAAAACAAAACAAACAAAAACCAGATGAGGGAATCCTCCTTGTCTGGTACTGAAAACTTAAACAACACCCCGGGACTAGTGAGTTCATGGATCTCTTAACTAAACCAACATAATCCCTAACCATATTCTAAATATTTGTCTTCATACCCACAGGTGAGTGTAGTCCTTGTCCCTCGTGAAGGAAATGTCTCTTTGCAATAGACAGGGAGCATTACAGAACCACAACCAATCAAAACACAGAGTTTTGGAGCCCAGCCCCAACAGATACATATATAATGCAACTCATGCAGCCAAGGCTCAGGGATCATTTTGGAAGATGGGACAGAAGGATTTTAAGAGCCAGAGGACTAGGGAGTTTGCTGTGAGACTGTCTCTAACCAACATAATTGCCTAAACATGAGTTGAAAAAGGACAACAAACGGACATTTTTAATGTGGATATGGGGTCCAGTGAGCCCAGGAAGCCTCAGCCCTATGCAACTGCACAAAGAACTACAGGCAACCAAAGCAGGAGAGATAGACTTCCTCAGGGAGGAGCCCACCAATTGGCTATCCAATGCCAAATGGTCAGTCCTGAAAACATACCTTAAAGTAACATTATACAGACTGAACACATTGTATTTATGCATTTAGGAATGTGTATATATGCCTATATATTGTTTATATATTTATAAGTGTATATATATATATATATATTATATATATATATATGAATTAATGAAAAAGGCCATGAATTTAACAGAATAAGAAAGGATATATGGGGGGACCTGGAGGGAGGAAAGGGAACTGTGATATAATCTTAAAATAATAAAATAAAGGTTACGGATAATAATAATAAATAGATGTTCAAAAAAATTACAAAAATAAGTTTGAGGCTGGAAATTTTCAGACTTGCAACATCATCTGCCCTCAGACTAGAGGAAGCGAGACACTGTACCCTGCCTCACGCCTTCACCAATCACTGACGTCTTGAAGCTCTGTGGTGAGGAGGGCAGGACAGTGACTGCCGCCCTCCCTGGCAGATGAGCAGAGGCAGCAGGAGCTGGGGACTGAGGGTGGGCCAAGCATGAAGCCACGCCGGACTCCTAGGAGGGGCCCACGGCATGCTTCAGGAAACCCCCACGCAGCCATGCTTCTTTGGTAGGAGCACCTAGATCCCGAACAGGATTTTACCAACATTCCCATGAACAAAAGTGATTGACTTTGGTCAGGCGGCATCTAAAGATTTTGTTATGGTGGGCGCCTTTAAAGGAAGCTGCTTTGAGTAGGAGTCACTTCAGTTGTCACTTTCTGACATACCTAAGTTGACATTAGAAGGAAAATTAAGGTAAATGAAGCTCTGTAACTGAAAGAGAATTGGCATGATTTAAAATTTATGTAAGGTTTGTGTTTAAAGGAAACAAATCACGTCAGTTTCAAATAAGTATTTCTTCTCTTCTTATTGTTCAATTGTATCTATATCAATGATTTGTAACTGTTTTTTTTAATTATTTCTGTTATCTTCATTTACATGTATTTCTATGCATGTGTATGAATGTATGGCATACAAGTGCATGCTCTCAGAAGAGGATGTCAGATCTACTGGTGCTGGAGTTAACGGCTGTTGTGGGCCTCTAGATATGGGTGCTGAGAACTGAACACAGGTCCTCTGTACGAGCAGCAAGTGCTCTTAACTACCGAGACATCTCTCTAGTCTCAGCTGTGACTAGTTTTTAAAAACTGTGTAAATGTACAATTTAAATACACTAAAAACTTTTTAAATTTATTTTACATATACATATATTTATATATGTACACACACACACACACACACACACACACACACACACACGAGTGCTCTGCCTGCATGTGTGAATGTGTACTGTGTGCATGGCCTATGGCTGGTAGTGAGCATCCATCTGGGTCCTGGAAATCAAACCAGGGTAGTCTACAACAACAGTAAGTACTCTTAACTACAGAGCCATCCCTCCATCTTATCACTAATATTTGATCATGTTTTCTAAAATTACCTACTACTCATGTAACTGGACTACTGATATCACTCATAGATTGTCAGTCTCTGCAAATTCTACATAAACCAAATTTTAAGACATTTCTTCCTTTCTCCATGCCTTCCTCTGTCTTTCTCGAGAACCTTCATAAGTCAGGATACATTGTTTATATTATGATTAAAGTTGATTAAAACTCTAAGACAGAATAAAGGGTTTTCCACTGATAAGAAACGAAGACCACTTTTAGTCTCTTTTGGTTGTGATCATTTTTTAAAATCATCCGAGAGTTATTGAACTCACAGGTCCATACCCCTTACTCTCTGCTGAAGAGATCCTGGAGAGAGGAGAGGGTATTGTGGCTCTGTGCCTTCCTTAATGCTTGCTCCCTCTAGAAGCCTGGCTATAGCCCCAGGAAGTTTCAATGTCCCCAAACACGAACATGCATTCTTCAGTTCCATTACGATTGCTTTGTTCTGCAAATTTATCTTGGTTCCAAATACCCTATTATTTAATACAGTTTAGCTTTTGCTGTTTTTTAGTAAAATTACAGAGAGAGTAAGCTATTGAGGAGAAGCACTATAGACTTTGAAGATGTAGTGCCTTGTGAGGGCCTTCATCTGTGAGATTCCATGGGCCTATTGATTACTGTTCTGTTTTATGCTGAAAGCAGGTTATTTTTTTTTTTCTGAATAACTTGATTAGTTTAGTCCAAAGAAGATTTGGTAGGTGGTCGTCTCCAATCACCTTCACTCCTCTGAATCCATGGTGCTTGGAGACTAATATAAAAAATGTATTATTTGGTGCATCTATGTGTGTGGATTCTCAACACTCAAAAGCTTCTTAAGCTATCAGTGATGAGTTTCTTGTCTTTGAAAGAGTGTGAAGTATGGTTACAGCTAAGATGTCCTCAGGTTTCTGGATGTGGGGATACAAGTTGGAGACAGAGGACAAAAACAGTATCAGACAGAGAAAGAGTGAAATTGAACTAAAAAATTTAAAAAGCCTTGGGCCACCCGGTAAGAATATTGTTCATCAGACCATTGAGCTACCTGGGGTTGGCTTTTATACCTACACATGGCCCAGGTATAGGATGTAGACTGCCCCAGGAAGGGTGAGGCACAATCAAGGTAGCTGAGCTAGAGTCTGCAGGAAGTATCTGAGCTTTCTGTGGCTGATGGAGGGAGAGGGCAGAGCTTCCCATATCTACCGGATGTCTTAACTCCTAATGTCTACACATTTACCTCTTTTCGAATGGTTAGACATTCACTCTGTGGCTTTCTTTGTATTCTATTAACTCTGCTTGTTGAACATGTAACTTCTACCACATGAACAATGCATGGTGATTGACAATAGTGGCTTCCCTCAGGTCCTCTGCCCCACCTCTCAAATCTCTCCAAGCTGTTTAGCCCAGGGTAGGCTTCTTAATCTCAGCCTCCTCATTTGTGACTTGTTGAATGATTAAATGGAGAATCTGTGTACGTTCATTGTCTCATTATCTGCACTATCGGATGGAGCCGGTATGTATTGTTATTAATGACAGATGCTTTTTGTCACCATTATGCTATTCCCTCACTTGATGGAGAACTTAAAGGCTGAAAACTTTCTAGATGCACTGGTCAGTATTAGCAGAGGAAACCAACTCTTCAATATATCTGCCTGCTAGGTATCATAACAGCAGAACAAATGCTGTGTTAAAATAATTAAATAAGTGCAAGGCAAGGGGTGAGGGAAAACACCATCTGGCAGCACTCTGCAAGTCATTTAGGAGTGAGCTGGAAGATAATGAAGGCCATTGCATTCTGGTCATGGATGGGTCCTTCTGCTTGGCTGGGGTTTCAGCCTGGATTCGAATAAAAATAGTCCACGCATCCTTTACTGCAGCTCAGTAAACACAGACTGTGTGAATAAAGATAGAAGGATGTACAAGAAAGTCTTATGGGAGATTCGCCACAATTATGTTGTTTCTTAATGCGCCCACGAATTCCTGTATAATCAATAGCTTAATCTGAATAGACAAGCGTTTGTATTTGGCTGTGTGTTCTCAGTTTTATAGTAGTTTCCGGGCAGGTTTGATCATAGGAAATACCTGACAGAGCCATGAAACAGTCTTCAGATGGAAAGCAATGTGGGACATAAACACAGCACTGTGTATTGACTCACAGAGGTGCCAAGTTAGGTTTGGCCACTTCTTACCTTCTGAGGGCACTGAATATTCCCAAGTGTTGGTCCCTCTCCAGCAAAATGGTAAGGACAATACAGCTTATAATACAGTCATAAGAAAGGCTGCAAGATGAGTATAATATTTTTCCTAAAATACCTGTAGCCAGGTGTGGGGGCACACACCGATCATCTCGCATCCTGGAAGCAAACACAGGAGGATTGCCATGAGCTTGAGGGTAGCCTGGCCACACAATGGACAGGGGGAGGGCGACAGAGTGACACCCTGTCTTCAAAAACCAACAGAACTGTTTGTAAATAGGAGTTTATCTGGAGTAAATGTAATAAGCGGCCCTTTTATGGCATTTTCACGTTATGAATTTAAAATTAAACTTAAAATATTAGTAATAGAAGACCATCTGACTAACAGTCCCTAACCGGGTGAACTTACTTAAATTTGAGGACTCTGCTTGAGGAAATTATTTAAATTCTAGTATAACAATTCTCCCCCACCCACTTCCTCTTTTGATTTTTTGAGACTAGGTTCTCATGTATTTCATGTCGCCCAGGTTGGCCTCAAACTTGCTGTGTGGCAGAGTGCTGGGGATACAGCATGTGTGTCCACACCCAGTCTCAGTTTTCTTATCTTTGAAATGCATACTAAGATACTGACCGTGTAGGCATTTACAAGGATGTAATGCACCAGCCCGTTCCCCCAGGGTGTGCAGCCTCCGCACAGTGCACTTATCCAGCTGCTGCAGCTTTTCTGTCACAAGAGAGAGTCGAATCCACTTTTTGGGTTTTATACTGTTCACACCAATGTATTTAGGCAATTCTGGAATGTTTTGCTAATACTTCTATGCTAATTGTGTGGTTTTGTGGTGACATGAACTCAGCTGGCATTTGGGGGAGACGGCAATGGCAGAAGCCCAAAGGGATCCAGCCTTTGAGCAAGTGGATGGTAGTAGTGTGCTCTAAGATAATTCCTTGAAAGACACCTCTAGCGATTTTATTTTACTTTTTGAAAAGCAGGGATTACAAAGGTCTAGAGAAAATACATATAGATGTGGAGGGTGTAAGTAAGCATGGGGTTAAGGTCTCCTGCTACAACCAACCGTCTATGGCCACTGAATGCTTAATGTTACTGCCCGCTCTCCGGGAGATAGATGGACAAGATTAGTCTTTCCTAAACCTGGCTACATGTTAGAGTCATCCAGACACTTAGAAATACATTGCAGCTGTCTTTACTGGGTCCATCTTAGAGAAATTGAATTATTAGATCTTGGGGGCAGGATTCTCAGGCTCATTAGGCATTGGGGTATCTCATGAGCATAAACACCTGCCTGTCTAGTGGTTGCTAGGTATCTCCCAGCACCAAAGCCTTATGTACCAGCACATCTTCCTTATTACAATCACATACATAAAGGTATTTGTCCTAGTGGAAAAAATGTGAATGTTTGTATTTAGAGAAGGCAAGGGAATCTGGCTTACACTATTAGCTCTGGGTAAAAGCAACCTATTTTCAAAACCTTATATTAGGTGTGAACCATTCTTGCCCTCAGAGATGCTCTGCTAGTGCTATTACTTTGTGCTGTGTCCAGCTGTCCTCCACTCAGTCTCCATTTTTTCTGGTGTGAAAAGTTCTAACTCTGTAGAAGTTCAGACCTGATAAATATGTAATACATGAAAGGCTTCCTCTCTGCCTAGAGGCTGTATGTAAAGGGGCATGTGAGAGCTTTTTTTTCTAGAAAGATTTTTCTCATGCATTGATCACAGCACACAACATCAGCCTGGACAAAATAATTTTTCTTCATGATAGAAATATTCAGTGATTAAAACCCCATACTTTCCATTTGTATCATTAGCATGATAGAAGGAACATATGGCTTGGATTAGGGAAGCGAATGTTAGCTCTGAGGCTGCATGTGTAAGAGACATTAATTAGGATTGTGAGTACCTCAAGTACTTGACTTAGAAAACAAATTTGTTTAAGAAGCATCACGGCTTGCAGATGCCTTCCTTCCTCCATCGTGTTTCTGAACAAAGCAGCTCTTATGTGTGCAGGCGTAAGCACACCTGAGAACTCCATGTTTCTCGTGCTTCACTCCATTTGTGATTGGAAACAAATTGGCATGGCCCTCACATGGTTAAAATGTCTCTGCCAGTAGTGTAGAGCAGGCGAGGTGAGGGTAGGCATCAGGATCTTACCCAAGACTGACTCAGGGCCTTATCTTTACATAGGTGCCACTTCACTGGAATATCTAACCCAGCGCCTCTATGCTGTGCCCATACCCAGAGAAGTTCTGTGCCAGGATGTGCTTGAGTGGAGGACCTTCCACGTGTCCTGCCTCGTGCTTGGATCAGTTCCTGCTGCTTCCTTTGATCAGTGACTGATGAAACCTCTCTTGGGCTTTGGGAAGCTGATAAAAGCCATGTGTTTGGGCTAACTCTTTGGAACTTGAGTTTTGGCAGTATCCAACTGTTAATATCCAACTGTTAGTACATTTTAAAACACATGCACAGGGCCTTGGTTTCTTGGAGTTGTCTCGAAAATGCTGGCTGGGGCAGCTGACATATGGGTTTTGTCGAACCCTCGAAAGCATACACTGAATCACTTAAATGAGGAGAGATGTAATGACTCCCTGGGGACAAATAAACATTTCCTGTGAAGTCCCCACTTGCTTAATTGCCAGCCTTGAATTTTAAAGTCCTTGCTACCTTAGTGAACTCATTGTAATAAAACTAAAAGTTTCCAGCTCTTTTATTGCTTCTTTCATAAGAAGGAAACTATCAAATAGGAATTGAGGGGAGATTTAACCAGTTGCTAAGACAATATTTGCAGGGTGCTACAGAAAGGTAGACAGGTGGGGAACTCAACCAGGGTAAGGGTGAGTTTCTGGATATGGACGTTCTGGCTTTGAGCTCTAGCTCTATGACCCCATTTCTTGGAAACCTCAGACAAGCTTCGAAGCCCTCTGTGTCCTGATTTCTCTCTATGTCAGATGTGTACAATGATGGACCAGATAAGTTAGTTAATATTTGTAAAGAGATTGGCATTGTCCCTGTATATCAAAAGCACTCAATAAATGTTACTGTGGCATCAAAGACAATAAAATATCTTAGAATAAACCTAAACAAGGAGGTGAATGACCTCTACAATGAAAACTTAAAATATCTGAAGAAAAAGACAGAAAAAGACACTATGAAATGGAAAGACATCTCATGTTCATAGATTGGTAGAATTAATATTATGAAAATGACTGTGCTACCAAAGGAAATTTACAGATTCAGTGCAGTCCCAATCAAAATGCCCATAACATTCTTCATAGAAAGAGGAAAAAGAAACACGCAAAACAAAAATCTAAAATCCATAAGGAACCAGAAAAGACCCCAGATAGCCAAAGCAATCCCAAGCAAAAAAGAACTCAGGAGAGAATGCTGTTCAAGACTTCAAGATATATTGTAAAACTATAGTAATAAAAACAATATGATACTAGCACAAAGCAGATGGCAGACTCATGTGATAAAATAGGAGACCTAAACATGAGTACTTGTTATTATAGCCATCTGATATTTGAAGTAGAGGCAAAACACCTATGCTGAGAAAAGACAGCCTTTTCAACCAATGATGCTGAGAAAACTGGATCTCCACGTGTGGAAGAATAAAATTAGACATGCGTGTATCATCCTGCATAAAAATTAGATCTAAATGGACCAAAGATCTCAATTTGAAATCCGAAACACTAAAACTGTAGAAGAAAACATAGGTAGTGTCTTACAAAATGTAGGAGTAGGGAAGGACTTCTTGAATTGGACTCCATTTGCCCAGGAATCGAGGCCAGCAACTGACAAGTGGGATCTCGTGAAACCAGAAATCTTCCACATAGCTAAAGAACCAATCGAGTATATAAAAGACCCACAGAATAGGAGAGAATCTTTGCCAGCTATAATATACAAAAAAAAAAAAAACCTCAAAAAACAAAGAGTCAAGGAAACAAATGACCCGATTAAAAAATGAACTAGGGACCTTAACAGAGAGTTCTCAAAAGAATAAATAAAAATAAAGAAATAACTTTAAAAAATGTTCATCATCCTTAGCAATTAGGGAAATGCAAATTAAAACAACACTGAGATTTCTTCTTACCCTAACCAGAATGGCTAAGATCAACCAAACAACTGACAACAAATGCTGCTGTGGGTGTGGAGAAAGAAGAACCCTCATTCACTGTTGGTAGGAATGTAAATTGGTTCAGTTACTCTGGAAATTGATATAGAGAATCCTCAAAAAAGCTAAAAATTAATCTACCCTGTGTGCCCAAAGACTTGACACCTTACTCCTCAGATGCTTGTTCAGCAATGTTCATAGTTGCTCACCCTATTTACAACAGTCAGGAAATGGACCAGACCTAAATGTTCTTAAAAGGATGAATGGACAATGAAAATGTGGTGAACATACACAATGAACTACTATTCAGCTGTATCAGCTGTAGAGAAAAAAATGAAATCATGCAATTTGTAGGTGAATGAATGGACCTAGAAAAGATTATATTAAATGAGGTAATCCTGATCCAGAAAGACAAACAGAATATTCTCTCACATCTGCACTCTTAGATCCAAATTCTCAGATATGTGTAGCTACCACCCCTCATCAAAAAAGGCCCTCTTTATGGCAAATGGAGACCATCCCAGAAAACTACAACTGGACACAGTGCAGAGGTCAATGGTGAGCCCAGCCCTGGTGGATACATCTACATCTCAGCTCCTGCACCTGTGATGGCTCAGATAACATCTCAGACAGGGGATTGGAAAACTAGTAAGAGCCAGAATACCAGGAACCTGCTGTGAAGCAGCCTTTCCTAGAAATGGCTGCATACACAAGAGCAGAACAATAGCAGTACCAATGCGCATGCTAAGGTAGAAGGGGAAGATTTCTCGGGGTCACGCCTCTAGACAAAGAACTATGAGCAACTAATGACTGCCGGGAGAGGGAGAATTAGCCTCTCCCAAGGATGAGGCCCCTTATTGGTTATTCAATGTAGCTGGCCATCCCTGAAACCATATACACATAAACAACAAAAATTAGCAGGTTGTATTTATATATTACCCACACGTATAACAATAATATTCAAAGAACAGGAGGCTATCAACTTGAGAATGGGGGTGGATATGGGAGGGGTTGGAAGGAAAGTACTTGGGCATGGCTGGGAGGAAGGAGAGCAGAGGGCAAAGTGATGCAATTCTAGTTCAATTAAACTACATTTGAAAAGACAAATGTTACCATCTACAAGAGTGACGAGCTGGCATCCTTCTCTAGAACCAGGGCAGAACTGTGAGTCTAGACGAAGATTTTTTTTCTCCTAATTCAGAGGTGGGTGATACTTCTTGATGCTGCCCTTGTTCATAGAGTGTAACTCATTTCAATGTATTTATAGTGATACCATTAAAAACAAAAGTCACTAGGACCATTACTATAAATGCTTTTGACCCCACGTAGACAGCAGGACCACAAAGTGGTGTATATAGTTACCCAACTTATCAGTCCAAAGTTAACCCCCAAAATAAGTAACTCTGTGATACATGTTGACTGTTCTTTTTAGTATTCACAAATCACAACAAGGAATGTTATTGAAATACTGTGAATTCTTAGACTGTGTTACTCAAGTTTTTCAACTAGCCATTTATTAAAAGCAAAACAAAAACCTACTTACTTTATTGTTGATATACTTCACCTAGGTTCTAGGAGACATTTAAGCCTACCGAAAATTACTTCAAACAATAGGAGTTAGGAACATATATCACCTTGTGACTTTCAGTATTTTGGTATGTAAAAGTTTCCTTTAAACACGCAACAATCCAATATAAACCAATAGAAACTCTTGTCAAAAAGTCACTTGGTAGTGAGTTTAGGATTAAATGTTCACATTATTAGTTATGTTTTAAACTGTAAGTTGATAGCAAGATGGTTGGGTTATCATTATTCTTGACACCTTGTGAGAGACTCTTATGACCCCACCCAGTCTTCAGTTCCTCTAATGTGTTTGTGGTTATATTTTTCATTACTAAATTGAGTCCTGAGGTAAAGCATGGAGGATGTGGGTGCTAATGGATTTTTTTCCCTTCATACACAGTAGGACTTCAGTAAATGTTGGTGATAGTCAATGTTTCTTTTTCAAATATACAATAATATTTTTGGAGAAAATTAGACAACAGGAGATTGGGTGATGGTGTTGCCTTTCAACTTATCCTAGTAATGTAGACAAGGTATTATTTACTTCAGGGTCTGTCCATCATCTATGAACTAGAGTCATCCTAGTTTGGAACTCATCTTGCTAAGTTACATGAAGTAGTCTTGAGATTGTAAGTATCTGCATAATTTTGAAGATCATTGCTGCTCTACAGGATAATTCTTTAAATTCTTTAAACTTTGCAGAATTGACATAGAACCAAAGCATAGAAGCTTTAAAGTAATTGGGTGTCTGAGAATTGGGCTTTTCATTTTATTTTATATAACTTGATTGTCATAGTCTTACTATGCATGTCTGGACTTCTGTTTTATATTGGAAGCAGGTAGCTGTACAAGATAGATACACCTAATTTATTGAAAAGGAACATATTTGTTTAATAATTTTAAAACAGTTTCTTACTGTTATATATACTTTGTATATATATAAGAGTACATATGATAGTGTGTATAAGAATTGGACAAGGTTAGCAGCCAATCAACATCCTGGGAAAGAAAGAAATACACCTTCAGTCCAGGAACTGAAGGTGACTTACTCATGTGTGTATGTGTGTGTGTGTGTGTGTGTGTGTGTGTGTGTGTGTGTGTGAGAGAGAGAGAGAGAGAGAGAGAGAGAGAGAGAGAGAGAGAGAGAGAGAGCGCCTAGGTGAGTGGAAGCAGAGGCAAAGAGATGGCAGTTTCTAGTGGGCATTGTTAAGATGGATATAGCCCTATATCTGTTTATCAGGAGTAGAGTTTGAAGAACGTTGCCAGGTTTGCTTGGGTGAGTGTTGTGGAATATTAGTTTAAGATGTGTTATATTCGTTTATGCTGTAGAATGTTTGTTTAATGATGCAAAGATGTGTTGTATTCTTTTATGTTGCATTTGTTTAACTCTGTAAAATTGTGTTACTTTGCCTGCCTAAAACATCTGCTTGGTTTAATAAAAAGCTGAACAGTCAATAGCTAGGCAGGAGAGGGAAATAGGAGGGACTGGTGGGCAGAGAGAAACAGGATAATTTACGTTAGAAAATCTGGCTAGAAACAAGTCAAGCTAAGGCTGGGCATTTATAAGTAGGAATAAGTCTCCATGTATTTATTTGGGGGCTGGGTGGTGGGCCCCCAAAGAATGAAAAAAAACCCTAACTACAGGTTAGTCATATGGTAGCATTGTTTATGGGATGGTTCTTGGTAACCACTGAAGCACAAAGTAAATCCTTTTCAGTTTTTCATATACAGTCCTCAGTGATAGCATTACCAGATCTTATATGCCAGGAATTGCAGCTTTTTCTTGGGTTTTCTCATATAACTTGATATAGTTGTTTTTCCACTTGAAATATTAAAAGGTGAAGAAGTTTGTGACAATTTTTCTTATTCATTTTTATAGCATTAGCTAAAGGGAAGTTTTAACCCACCTCCATGTATATGAATCTAAAATGGAAAGAAAATATTACCCCTATTTCCGATGTTGGAATTGAAAAATTAGTTTTAAGTTGATGCTTTTAAATATTTTTATCTAAACTAATATCACTGTCTTGTAACTAACTGTCAAGAAGAAACACTATGCAGCTAGTTTTTGTGAAAGTGGAAACTGATGCAACTTTTACCCATACATTTATGCCTGTGCTTGCAGATGTTGCTCTTTGAACAGAGAGAATAGTTTAAAATGTTTACTCTCATCTGCTTAACCATTGAACCCAAACCATGAAAATATGGATTTGGGGTATTTCCAAAACCTTGAAAAGATTTCTGTGCAAGCAGAACCTTTTCTGTCAGTGGACC
>CABHPQ010000595.1:24535-45782 GCA_902168405.1 Peromyscus aztecus | reverse complement strand
TTTTTTTTCGAGACAAGGTTTCTCTGTGTAGCTTTGCACCTTTCCTGGATCTCGCTCTGTAGCCCAGACTGGCCTCGAACTCACAAAGATCCGCCTGCCTCTACCTCCTGAGTGCTGGGATTAAAGGCATGTGCCACCACCGCCCAGCCTCTTTTTTTTAAGAAATTTTCTATTCACTTTACATACCAACCACAGACTCCCCCCTCTTCCCTCTTCCCTCTTTCCACCCCCCAACCCCACATTTTCCAAATCAAGGTCTCCCAGGGGGAGTCAGCAGAGGCTGGCACACTCAGCTGAGGCAGGTTCAAGCCCCTCCCCCCTGAATCAAGGCTAGCACTGGGCTCCAAAAAGCCCACCCATGCACCAGGGACAGATCCTGATCCCCCTGCCTGGGGACCCCCCAAACAGTATAAGATAAACAACTGTCTCCCATATCCACAGGGCCTAGTCTAGTCCTATGGGGGCTCCATAGCTTTAGTCCACAGTTCATGGGTTTCCACTAGTGTGGCTGGTCATCTCTGCACATTTTCCCATCATGATCTTGATGTCTCCTGCCCACAGAATCCCTCCTCTCTCTCATTGATTGGATTCCCGGAGCTCAGCCTGGTGCCTGGCTGTGGATCTCTGCATCTGCTTCCATCAGTCACTGGATGAAGACTCTATAATGACAGTTAGGGTATTCACTAGACCAGTCACCAGAGTAGACCAGTCCAGGCACCCTCTCGACCATTGCCAGTAGTCCAAGGTGGGGTCATCCTTGTGGATTCCTGAGAACTTCCCCGGCACCCTGCCTCTTCCTATTCCCATGATATCTTCGTTTATCATGGTATCTTTTTCCTTGCTATCCCACTCTTTAGATGCCCCTCAACTGAAGAATGGATAAAGAAAATGTGGCACATATACACAATGGAGTACTAACTCAGCAGTAAAAAACAATGATGGCAGGCAAATGGATGGAACTAGAAAATATCATCCTGAGTGAGGTAACCCAGACTCAGAAGGACAAACATGGTATGTACTCACTCATAAGTGGATACTAGATGTAAGGCAAAGGATAACCAGACTACAACCCACAGCTCCAGAGAAGCTAGGTAACAAGGAGGACCCGAAGAGGAACACATAGATAGCCCAGCGAAGGAGAAACAGATGAGATCTACACCAGCAAGCTGGGGGTGAGGAGGGAATGGAGGGCAAAGAATGGGGGATGAGAACCACTTTCTACTACTCTTAATCCCTGGAAGAACCAAGAAACAGATCTGCTGTTGCAGGAAGAAGCTGATGAAGGTAGCAGGGATTCCGCAGGGCTGTGAGTACTAAGCCCATCTTCCAGACAAAAGGGGCAAGGCCTGGGGAGAGGTGAGGTATGCATGAGAAACCCTGGCATCACACAGTCACTGTGACTGACGAATGATCTTCTGAATGTGAAAACCACACCACCTCAGAAGAGACCATCAGCTGTATTTACTGTCCCTAACGTACTTGAGGGTACTGCAAATAAAAACTAATACAAGTAGACGATAAACATCATAAAAACAAACAAACAAAACCGAAGAAGGTGCTTCATAAAGACCTTCAAAGAAGCACTTTCCCTCACCCAGGAGGGCGTGCTCAGTCAGGAGAGGCTCAGTCAGGGAGGTCGTGCTCAGGCCACTCGGACAGAAGAGAGCTTACCTCCTTAAGACATTCCTCCTTAAGTAAATATCTGTAAATTACTGAAGCAGGTCTATTTATTTTTATTTGAAATATACAGAACTCTATTAAAAAAGTTTCTTTTTTCCCCCTTTTAAACTTTCAGTATGAATCAGACACGGTGTCTTAGTCAGCATGCCTGTCTTAGGATTCCTATTGCTGTGATAAAACACCATGACCAAAAGTAACATGGTGAGGAAAGGGTTGATTTCAGCTTACACTTCCACATCATAGTCCATCACCTAAGGAAGTCAGGGCAGGAACTCAAGCAGGGCAGGAACCTGGGGGCAGGAACTGAAGCCACAGAGGAGGGCTGCTTACAGGCTTGCTTCCCATGGCTTGCTCAGCCCGTTTTCTTATTCCATCCAGGACCACTGCTCAGGGATGGCACTGCTCACAGTGAGGTAGACCCTCCCACATCAATCACCAATAATAAAAAAATGCCGTACAGACGACTTGTCTACCGGCAAGTCTGGAGGCATTTTCTCAATTGAGGTTTCCATTTCCAAACGATTCTAGCTTATGTCAAGTTGACGTAAAACTAACCAGCACATGCCTGTAATCCCAGCACTTGGGAAGCAGAAGCAGGAAGGTCAGGAGTTCAAGGTCAGCTTGTAGTGAGCAGCCTGGGCTATGTTAGACCTAATCTCAAAGAGATTGTTTTTAGTCTGACTCATTTTGTAAGCAGAAGGAAGCTGTGATAAAAATAGATAACATAAATTCCTTTTTTGAAGTCTAGTTTGTAGCTCCAAGTTTCTTGAAAAGTACAGTTTTAATGTTCCATTTTGAGATATTTTCACATTAAAACTTTTAATTTTTATTTATATGAATATGTTTTTGAGATAGGATCTTGGTCTTGAACTTGCTACATAGCCAGGGCTGGCCTAGAACTCTCCACTCTCCTGCTTCTACTTCCCAAGTGCTGGGGTTACAGGCACGCACCACCATACCTGTCTAAATTTTTCTAATTTATGTATGTAAAATGACAAGAAAGAAGCAAAGTCTAGATTCAAACCCTGTTTACCTTCCAAGACACAAACTCTTACCTCTCCTTTCTACCTAATCCACAGAGTGTCCCCTTTTATCTCCAAGTGGGTCAAGATTCCCAGTTGATGCTTAAAACCACAGGCTGTACTCAACCTATACACACCACTTCTCTGACTTGGGCTGGAGTTACTCTGTGCTCCCATGCTTTATGCCCTGGGATCTCCCTTGCATCACACTACACACGATTAAATACAGTATGAGTTTATAGAACGTAAGTGCTTTGAAAGGCAGTTCATATTCCAGACAGGGTAGAGTTGGGAGACATTTTAATTTAGTATTTCTGAATTGAAGTGGATGATAAGTGGCTGACACCCCAGAAAAGGGAGAACTTCTGGAGGCTGCTCTCTCCTGGGGCCTGTGGAAAATCTCAGTCAACAGTTTGGGATGGAGAAGAGCTAGCTGCCACCTTTTGCTTCGAAATCAACCAGCAATGACAAGCTAAGTCCATGCTGTGGGAGGCCGGGCTGGGGCAGAGTCAGACACAGGTTTCGTTAAGTCCCTCTCAGCCCAGCCCTGATCCCAGCTCTGTGTTGTCTTCAACAGATGGTTCTAGGGACACTCACATTCAAGTGCTCCCCTGACCAGCACACTCAACCAACCAGGAATGAAGCTGGTAAATGAGGAATATTCTAGTCTCTGTCCTTTGGGTGAACATTACTGGGTAACTGCTATATGCTTTTCAAGAGGCCCCAAATACGACCAGCAGTGACCCCCAGACCACAGTCATGGTGGCTTGTCATCTTTTTTCTTGCTGTCCAGGACCGGTAGTACTCAAAGCCCCTGCATCATGCCTTCTCTGCAGGGTTTGCAAATGGCAGGCAATCATCTGTCTTTGGGTCAATAAATCTCAGGACAAGTAACAAATCTGAAAAAAAACCCACTTAGGAAAAGAGCTGAATCTAGGATCCCAGGTTGTCTAACTGAGACAGACACAGATTTCCAGAAGGTGTGGTTGGGGAGGGGGCACCCAGCCAGCTTGAAGGGAGGAGAGAAGATTCTCACAAACAGCTACACTGAGTAAACTCAGGATGTACACAGGGGGAAGGAGCGAAACAAAGCATAAGAACCCTGTAACGGGCTGGAGAGGCCTGTGCAGTGCTAACAGCACTGGCTGTTCCTGCAGAGGACCAAGGTTTGGTTCCCAGCAGCCAAACGACAGCTCACGACAACCTGTGAATCCAGTTCCAGGGGATCCAACGCCATCTTCTGATGTCCATGGGCCCTGCTTGTACCTAGTGCACAGGCACACATGTAGGCAAAACATTCACATGCATAAAATAATCTAAAAAATTAAAGGAGAAAGAAGGACTGGTCCCTTCCTCAGCAAAAGCCTGACCTCCTCTTTTATTTTTATCTACATCCACATGGGTGAGAGAGGCACACCCTCATCCCGTGGAAACTACTGCTCTCTCTTCACCTTTCACTTTCCTGCTGCTTCTCCCCGAAGTCCTCATGAGGAAGGGAAGTGCCTGACTTCCGGAACGGATAATACCACATGGCTCTGTCCCCACTAGAACATTCCTTCCTTCCAGATGGACAGAAGAGGGGGTTCAGTGGTGAGTGAGAGCTCACATGGGCTGGGTCAGAGAAGTCGAGGGGATCTGAAGACATCGTGTCTTTCCAAAAGCCCAAGTGAACTAAGGGGTGTGTTGAGCATAGCACATACTGGACATAAAACTGGTGCTATACTCTCAGCTAAGTAAAAGAAAGTTTGTTCCCCAAAGCCAAGGCTAATGTTACATCCCTGAACTGTCAGACTAGAATGCTGATTCAAAGAGCAGGTAGAGGATACTGTGGACACACCCTGATAGCCCTGAGCCATGTGTTCAGACAGGGGACCTTCTGAATCTCGGTTTGGGTTTCTCAAAGGAGGACTTGAACTTTGGTACACCTGGCTTTGTGACTGCACTAGCCCCTGTCCTTTATGAGGGGGCTGTTCCCCCTGTGCGATGTGACATTTCAGGCCTTTCCCCAGCTTGTATTCAACATGTATTCCACTATGACATAGGCTAGATTTAAAGCTTGGATTCAATCAACAGTTAACGTTCATTTTTTGATGATATCCACTCTAGTCTCAATTTAAAGACCTCTATAAAAGATGTTGTTTTGTTTTAGTTTTTGCCTTTCCTTTTTCAGCTAATAGTTGGACTAGGATTTTATAATAAATGTGTCCTAGGACATTATGATGGCTCCAACATTCAGGCAAAACAGAAGTTGTCACACACACTTGGCATCTTCTTCCATTTATGTGGGACATCTCACTGTGATCTCCCAGGTCCTGTGCCATCTGGCCCCTGCTGAATGCATCAGCCCCCTCAGGTCTCCTTCCTCTCTATTCTTTGTGAGGTACTCCACCCTTTCTACAGCAGCCCACATCCTCCTAGTCTCAGCACCTCCCCTTTTCCTAACATCTCCCAGGATGCACTGGGGTGTATTTTCTGACCCCAAGCCTGCTCCATTTACCATATTCACAACTCCCAGAGCACCTTTTCAGACCCATTCCCCAGTGGGTTTGTGAGGAGGCTGGCTGCAGGGCCCATGTCTATCCTGTTTATAAATCTCACACCTTAAACACTCAAACATACAGTTTAGTCTTTCTGAATAATAAGGAAGCAGAATGCTGATGCTGCTCTGCTCGAGCCAGGCAGTACCTAACAACCCCATTCCATTCTCAAGCTCAGTGCGTGAAGAGGGAGTCATTTCTGTAGATATTCAAGACACCCAATGGCTGGCCTTGGGCCATGCAGACAAGACCCTATTTTATCCGCTCAATCTTTGCTTAGTTGAAACTGCTTTTGACTATTTGGAAAAAAAAAAACAAAAAAAAAACAAACAAACAAAAAAAAACATGAGCCGTTCTCCTGTGATAATCCCTGTTGTTATCACCCAGCAGAGCTCCAGATTCAATTATATATCAGTAATAGGATTCTGGTTGTCATGTGATCCATTTCATCAGGTACCCCTGTCCTTGGTATTTCCACCATGCCACTGGCCTCTTCCAAGAGACTTGGGTACACAGCTAGGAGCTTCTCCTTCTTTAACTTCTTCCTAACAATATTTGGACCTGAGTTGGGAAAATGATGCTGAGCCACAGATAGAGCAAGACCATTTGACACATGGAGGGGTGCATGACTCCACCTCTTACGACTTTTCCCAGCTGCCCAGTACTCAAAGGGAGAGGGGAAAATGGGCAGACTGTGTTTTTTCTACCTTCCTGGTCCATTCAAGGGCAAAGCTCTTAAGTGTGATATTCCTTTAGCTGAGTTCACCTGGGGACAAATTTCCAGAGGAGAAATTCCCTGCCAGCTCCCAGAATCCAGCCTGGCAACACATGGGCACCACGGGAAAGCTTCTTCTAGTGGGAGCCTAGTAGGGGTTAGGTCTCTGTGCCAGCACTCTTGGGGTGCTAAAGAGAGCCTTGTTTATATAAAACACAGCTGCCCCAGAAAATTCATCAATGCTTCCTGCCTGATACCCCCTCCACAAGAAAAGTGGGCGATGATGTAATGTGAAAGATACCATTCACTAAGCACCTGGCTTTCCAGAGGGCAACAGCTGCAAGCCAGGTGGGCAGCCAAGGACCATCAGACATGCAAATTAGCCTCTTTATGCAAAGAAGATGCAATAGAGACCGCTGGAGTCAGCCTGTCTGTGCCTGAATCCCAATGCCCAGGTTTAGCAGCTCTGCCTGACTAAGCCTGGGTTTCCTCCTCAGGAAAACGGAGCTCACAAAGAGACACTGAGTTGTTGTGGGGCTAAAACATTTAAGAATGTTTTAGAAAAGTTAGGTGCTGAGCATAGTGTGTGGTGTAAAAATGACACCCAGTAAGGACTGTTGTGCCCATTGCCCTCTGTTGTAGCGATACCATTACAGACTACCAAGAAGAATTCAGGCTTTCGGTTTATTTTAGAAAATTCTAGCAAAGTCCAACATCCAAACCTGACAAAGACCACACAGGAGAGCAAGCTAAGAGAAGCATCTTGCTTATGACTATAGAGACAAATACACTAAGCAAAATATTAGAAATGAAAGCAAGAGCATATTTCATTCTTTAAGGGGGTGAAACTTTAGAAATAGAATTCATTTCCTTAAAAGGTCAAAAGAAAAGTTATATGAACACATCAACATTTTAAGTATAAATAGTCCTTGAAAAAGAAAGCAATAATTGATCAAAAACTTCAGACTTAACTGGACAAGACTGGGCTCTAGTCAAACTTCACAGACAAAATATCAACAGAGCAGACCTACAGACTTCTAGCAGGTTACATTACGAAGGGAAAACACACCAAATAGCATCATTTGAAGGAAAAAAAATTGAAGTCACACACAAAAATCACACACAAACCCCCAAACATTCCAACTCTGAGGTGGGGAGTCATGGAAACAAAATCTGTATGAAAATGTGTCTCCAGGAAGGGAGGATGCAGCAAAGTGGGGCAGAGAGGGGACCCAGCCCTGAGGGAGAACACACCCAGAGGTGGCCTCACTGGGTGCTGCTCAGGCCCTGGCTATTTATGACCATGGCTAACTAAGCTCCAGCTACCTGAGGGCCAGTCAGTCTTTTAAAGATTCACAGGTACAGGGTATTAAAGTAAATAAATAAAATAAACAAGCAGGGCTGGGGAGATGCCTCCATGGAGAAAGCAATTGCCAAGGAAGCATGAGGGTTGGGGCTGACCCCAGAACCCACGTAAATGCAAGGTAGCCGTGGTGGCTCCTCTGGTTCAATAGAGAGACCACGACGAATAAGGTGGAGAAAGGATGCTGACACCAACCTCGGGCTTGCACATCTGTACACACGTGTGCAGCCATATAAACGGGGAAATGTATATGCACACGCACACACAGAAAAGCAAACCAGAGTGGGGCAGGCGCATGCAGGGAACGGGGCTGGAGGGGGAAAACTGTCAGGAAGAGGGAAGGAATCGAAGGTGGTCAGCGGATATCAACACATTTGATTTCCCTGGCCTCGTGGATAACAGACCCTCCTTCCAGCATCCTCCCTTCCTACCTCTGGCTGATAAGGCAACTCTAGCTCCTCTGGGAAAGTTGGTGGAGGATCAGCTCCAGGAAGAAATCAGAAATCAGCAGCAGTATTGTACTGACACTGTGTCTAAATT
This sequence comes from Peromyscus aztecus, assembly GCA_902168405.1. NCBI lineage: Eukaryota > Metazoa > Chordata > Mammalia > Rodentia > Cricetidae > Peromyscus > Peromyscus aztecus. Next base: position 37,925 of record CABHPQ010000595.1, on the reverse strand, counting down.
GGAAGAAAATTTAAATATGCATGGTAGTGTGTGCCTGTAACCCCAGGCATGTTTCACGTATTTTATACGCACTGAAGTACTTCATTTGAAGTATTTCAAACACATTGGTTTTGAGCATGCTCAGCAAGTGCTCAACCACTGAGCTACATCCCTAGCCCTGCCGTGTTCACCTTAAGTGGGTCCTGGGAGCCCTAAACATCTCTTAACTTTGTGCCCATTATCCAGGGGCTCTTATCACTGCTTCCTTCCTGCATGGTAAGCTGCCACAAGGTCCCCATTTCAAAAAATGTTATTTTAAATTTAGATTTCTTACATGCATTTGTTGTACGATGAATATATTCTCCTTTTCCTGCCCTCTCTCCTCGTGGCCCCCTGTGTTACCTTACACAGTCTCACTTCCACTTTCATTTAATATACACAGAGAAAACTCTGTGACTACATAAAGTATAGGAACTACAAATGAGAGGGAAACATTTTCTGGGATTAATTTGCTTAATAGTATTGTTTCCAGTTGCATCCATTTTCCTACAAATAACATGACTTCATTCTTACGGCTGGAAACATGCCATTGTGTATAAAAACCACATTTTCTCTATCCATTTCTCTCTTGCTGGACAGCTAGGCTGGCTCAGTAATCTGGCTATTGTGAACAAAGCTGCAGAAAACACTGATGCTCTGTTTCTCTGTGATGTGTGACGCGGAGTCCGTTGGGTCAACACCCAGGAGTGGTAGACCTGAGTAATACGGTAGATCTAGTGGATCTGTGTCTCTTTTCTGAGAACCGTACATACTGATTTCCATGGGGTTGGGCTAGCTAGTTTATACCCCCACCAGCAAACTTGTGGGCTCCCTGTTGTCCACAATGGCAGCCAGCAGTGTCTTGATTCCCTGACCCACCCTGTCCACATCTCATCCTGGGGGCTTTAAAGCTTCCTAAGCTGCTCTAAACCAGCGTCTGCTGTTTGTGGCCCCAAATGCAACTCCCTGCTTTAAGATAGAACTGAGTCAGATCTTCCCTGCAAGAGCAAGCTGAGGGCTATGGTTGGAGGGCCTTTGCCTGAGGTTGCCCTGCCCTGCCCTGCTTCACCCTGACTGTCTCCTCTGGGAACAGACATACCTCTCAGGCACCATCATTCTCACCATCAGCTCCAGGGGAGATGTTCAACTTTTTCCCGACTTCAAAAATTTTATTATTTTCAAATTGTGTATGTGTGTGTGAACACATGAGTGTAGATGCACTTGGAGGCCAGAAGAGGGAGGTGTCGGACCCCTTGGAGCTGGCCTTACAGGTGATTGGGGGCTGTCTGGTGTGGGTGCTGGGAACTTAACTTATGTCCTCTGCAAGAACAGCAACCACTCTAAACCACCGAGCCACCTCCATTCTCCTTGCTTCCAACTGTGTGTGTGATGCGTACGCATGATGTGGTATCAGAAGACAATTTTGTGGTATCTGGTCTCTCCTTCCACCATTATCCGGGCCCTGGAGATCCAAATCAGGTCATCAGGATTGCTCAGCTAGTGAGCCATCTGAGCCATCTCCCAGACCCGTTTTTAATGTTTTATTTATCTTTTAAGTTGTCTTTTGTCTTAGCTTAGCAGTTTGCTTTCATGGCTCTTTTTTTTTTTTTTTTAAAGGTACTTTGTTGTCTGGTAAAAAAAAGATTTAAGATTCAGAAGAAATGGGTAAATACTGCTCCACATCTAGTTGAAGGTCGGATCCAAGAGTTTTAATGCTCACTTCTTAAATCCCTCTCACAGATCTGCTGTGACATGGTGGTGGGAAACATTCTTAATTGAGCCTTGTCAAAGTTACAGCTTTACTGACATTTCTCAGACTGGACTGGAGCCTCCTGTTCAAACGCCATGAATATACAAACGAAGCTTTTCATGCCAACGAAAGCTGAGCTCTGCCTTGGAACATAGACCACACTGTGATTGGAAGTGGACATCTGGGGTTCTCCATCATTTCCTGGTGCCCATGGCCACCAGAAGGGCCAGCAGTCTCTGGGACCTTCAGTCTAGGCTATCTCTGTGCTGCCAGCACTCAGGCAGGACTGACAGGTAACGCTTACTGGTTAGGGATTACAGTCCTGGTGCTCTCCTCCACCTCCTCTCAGCCCATGATAGATAAAGGGCAGGGCCTTCAGAAGTAACCCAAACAGGAAACAAGCACCAAGGAGAACGCAGGGTAAGAGAGGCACCTGGACCAGGGCCAGGTGAGGAGTGCTGCTTGGCATTATGCAGGAAGTTCAAGGTAAAGTCACCAAGGGGCTCAGGGCACAGGATTAAAGACAGGAAGGGGGCGGGAAAGACTTATTATTTTCTAAGTATTGATTTCCCCCGAAGGGCTCTCTTACAAGGGTTAGCAGTGAGTTCATTCATCATCTTAATGGCCAGCCCAGGATGACTATAAACATCTGAGGGCTGCATTTTACTGGGGGCTACCATTAACTTGATAGGAGACACCGGAGACAGTAGAGCACAATGGCAATCAGCAGATTCTGCGGCCAGGGGAGCAGCAGAGGGAAGGAAAGCCATCTGTACTTTCTTACATACCGATGGATGGGGTGCACTTCTGCCCCGGCAATGCCCGACTCCTCAGCTCCAATGACACGTCTTGCTTTGTTCACAGGCACAGACACACAGATTCCCACACTGAACCTTCCGCCCACAGAAGGGTCAGGTACCTCCTCAAATATAAAGCTATACAAACACATTAAGTTCCAAATCCTCCCTCAGTTCAGATTAGAAAGCTGATAGGTTTTTATCATCTGGCGCCGTCTTGAGTCGCTTGCCTTGAAAGTGAGAAGAGAGATTACTGAGAGAAACGGAACACCCATTCCATGGTGGAGGTAGATATTACTGGGAAGACTTGCTTTACAATCAAAACAAACTCACCCGTCCTGATACCACTTGTCATAAGAGAGTAAGCTGACCCGGTAGTTAGTGAAGACTCCAAAGCCCAGCCTGACTGGAAATTCAAACCATTCACTTCTCAGAAACAGCAAAAATGAGCTTCCTTGATATACTACCATGCCCCTCCTTAGATGCCCCTCCTTAGATGCCCCTCCTTAGGCCTTGTCATAGTAAGTAGGGAGTAAGTAAAAGGACCCAGGGGCCGTCCCCTCCCCTCAGTCTCTCAAGGTGATCAGAAGATGAAGCAGTAAGTAACTCCACAACCAAACTCAGTGACTGATGACAATGGATTGTGAACTAAGCTCTAGGCAGCTTGGCTGTGCTCTGCAAGTGTGATGGGTGAGGTCTGGCTCTCCCACATGAGCCCATGACCATTGTTTCTTCCTCATGCCTCAGTCTTCCGACACTCCCATCACTGAATCCTTTCTTCCCATTTCTCTGGCCTGACGACACTTCCTGTAAGATGTCAACGAGGTTGCCTAGCATCGTGAGAGTATTGTGCTGCATATCGCCAGCCCAGTAAAAGACCCAAGTTCAAACCTGGAAGCACAGTTTCTGCTTAAAGTGTATGGCCTTTGCGCCATCACAAAGTTGGAGAAATCGCAAGCTGAACTGTCATAAGGTGAGGACCAACAGGACACCGAGTAACTAATGATCTGTATTATGTACTCTCATATGTTGGGAGTCAGGGGTCTACCACAGTTGAGACACCTTATATACACATGCTTGGCATAGGCCCCACTCAATCCTTAACACACACCAACATTACAGTGCAAGAAATTGTTACCCTGGACCCAGGGTCACACTGATCACCAGAGAGAGAGCTGGAACTGCTGTCTGCACCTGCTAATCACCAGTGCTCACTTTACACTGTAAATGCAAACAATGCAAACTCCAGCTTAGCTTTTGCTATCACTCCAAAGCACAGATTTTAGCCTAAAAGTCATTAGCTTTAAAAATGACATGGATGCTACATTTAGGTTGACTTTTCCATTCCCTTCCATCCCCTACACACACACACACACACACACACACACACACACAGCCTCCAAATGCTAATATATTTGGCTAGTTAGTCTGTTGCCAAGGAGAGGATGTGAGATGCACCCAGGATGTGAAAAAGGTTTGACCAGTAATGCAGTCACAAGACAGACAAGCAGGTTAGGGCACAGAACTAGTGCATATGAGGAATAGATAGGCTAGAAGTCTAGACCGGTGGCCTACAGGCTGGATATGATCAGGGGACAGATTTTGTTTGGCTTATACGACACTCAGAAAACATTTTAATTAGCTGCCAAAGTAACATAAAAATGAAGTTCTGGTTTTTATTGAAAAATAAAATCTGGCAGCCCTAGTTAACACTCCCACTTCAATTACTGGGCTACTGAAGTGGCTGACCCCTGGGTGACATTGGAACCCTCCATCTTCCACAGAATCTACCATATTCTTTTCCACACCTGGACACTGTCACCTATTCTCACACCTGCCTCGCCCAGTTCCTGAACTGTGAAGTGTTCTTTAAGCAGAACTCTAACTTACAACTTCCAGGAGCTTAGGAAGTGAGATGCTGGCCGGCAGGTGCCAAGCAGGACTCGCATCTGTCAGACTGCCTCACTGATTTCCCCCTGCCAGACCTAGACCTCTGCCTCTGAGGGCACCGTTTCCAGAACCAAAGAGGTCATGCTGGCATGCACATGGTAGTTCTGATGTGCTGGGGAGTGGCCTCCCAGGGAGTCTCCACCCTAATCCTTAGACCAATGAGTCTCAACCTTCTTATGTTGAGACCCTTTAATACAGTTTCTCATGTTGTGGTGACCCCCAACCATAAAGTTTTTTCATTGCTACTTCATAACTGTAATTTTGCCACTGTTATGAATCATAATGTAAATATCTGTGTTTTCTGATGGTCTTGGGTGACCCCTGTGAAAGGATTGGTTGACCCCAAGGGGTCACGACTCACAGGTTGAGAACCACTGCCTTAGAGAGTATGAACTTCTGCCTTTTCATCCCTAGGGTATATTTACCTTTATACTGTTTCCAGAGTGGCAAGAGTAAGCCCATCCCACACCACAGTAGCTGACTGAACAGCCTACTTGCACTTTCCTCTCTTTCATCTTTCAGATAGACCCAGTGTCCTCAGCTCCTTGCCTCCAGGTTGGCATCTGGGAGACACAAAGCAAGATGGCATCTCACAGTGTGAAAGCCTGGAGTGCCACGGTCTGTATCAGTCATTCTGTAGCTGTGATTAAAAAAAAAAAAAAGCTATGGCTGCAAGCAACAGAATGAAGTAAGGGTTAATTTTGATGTATGGTTCCAGAGGGAGCAAGTCCATCATGGCGGGGAAGGTTTGGCAACAGGAAGCAGGAGCAGGAAGCTGGCTGATCACATTTTCATCCACACACAAGAAGCAGAGGAAATAAATAGGAAATGGGATAAGGACATAAACCTTCACATCTCGCCTTCAGTGACACACTTTCTTCATCAAGGCTGTACTTCCTAAAGGTCCCATGACCTCCCCAAAGACCACCACCCACTGAGGACCAAGTTTTCAAGTCTCTGGGCCTTATGGCAGACTTTTCTTATTCAAACTACCACATGGTTAGAAGATGGAATGTCCTCCTAGATTTGTGTGTTGAAAGACTGGTACCTAGCTGGTGACTATTTAATTTGGAGGTGAGGCTTAGCTTGAGGAAGGAGGTCATGAGGGAGTGTGCCTTTGTAGGTGACACCTGTCCCCTCTCACTTCCTAACTCTCTGCTTCTTATCTGTCACGAGGGTGGACAACTTCCTATGCCACATGCTCCTGCTGCCGTAATGTTCAGCCCAAGTACATGGAAACAAGCAACCATGGACCGCGAGCCAAAATAAAGAATTCCTCCCTTCACGCCGTGATCTTAGGAATTTGGTCACAATGACTGGCAACTAACACAGGAAGCCCGTCTTTGCCGTTTTGCCTTTTCTCTTGGTAGAGCGACCTCTGTAATTTCATGGCCAATGGCTGCTACCCTCAGTGCCAAACTCGGACGGGGAGTTCTCTTGCACCTAGATGAAGTTTGTCCTTTCAAGCCCTGTCTGTTTCCACCGTGTTCTGGAATGCATCAGTCATGAAGACGCACACCCTTCTTTGAATTCAACACTCATTTATTCTCCCACACAACTCCTCACCATCACAAGAGGCACCGAGTGGGTAGGGGTTCTGACAAGCTTAGGGCACTAGGAGGCAAGTTCTCAACTGTGCTGGTGTCAACCTGCCATCGTGAGTGCTCCTTGCTCTCTGCTCCACAGGCCAGCCCTCTTCCCATTATGCCTCTGAGTCCTCCACTCACAGGCCAGCCCTCTTCCCATCATGCCTCTGAGTCCTCCACTCACAGGCCAGCCCTCTTCCCATCATGCCAAGGCCTCTCCTGTGGGGTTCCCTTGCTCTCTTCTGCCCCTCTCTCCTGCTCCAGGCCAGCTTCCCTGACTCACCAGCCAAAACACTGGGCCCACTCCTTGTCATTCCTGCTCACAGCACATTTTTCTGCACCAACCATAAGCCCTTATCCAAGGATTCTCCCCACATGAGACTAACTGTCACAGTAATGATTGGCTCTACCTTGGCACACCTGGGCCTCACAGCAACTTCTCAGCATATCCATATGGCAGTTAGTATCTTGTATCTTAACTATTAATTATCTTAATTATCTGATGACATGCCCCATTAGGCTGGGAGCACCCTGGGAGCAGGGGTATGCCTTATTCCTATATGTCACCCCTAGTGACTGGTACAGTCTTTGGCATTTAGTAGGTACTTAGTAAGTGCTATCCAAACAAGTCTCGTGCAGCCAGGTAAGAAGCCTAAATAGATTACTCGAGCTGAGATTTGGGGCAATATTCATTGATAGGCAATGGAAGGGATGACTCTTGTAATAGTAGCCTCAGTCATGAATGAGGACTGATTCAAGTGTGTAAACAGGCACCATGAGCGATGAGTCTGGGAAAGGGGGCACTCAGGAAGGACTGGGCTCAGGATGGCCTTGTGGAAACAGATGTCTAATGCCATCCTGAAGATTGTGAGGCAGAATGAGGGACAAAAATCTAGCTTCTTCTTAAAATGGTACTGTGATAGCTGAGATCAGAAGGCTTATTTAAACATTTTTAAAAGATTTCATTTTGTACATGTGGGCATGTTGTCTTGCACCACATGCATGCCTGGTGCCCACAGAGACCAGAAAAGGGCAAGAGATTGTCTAGAACTGGAATTACAGATGGTTGTGAGCCACTATGGGGGTACCAGGAATTGAATTCAGGTCCTCTGGAAGAGCAGCCAGTGCTCTTAACTGCTGAGCCATCTATCCAGCCCCAGAAGGCTCACTTTTAATTAATCTTCTGAATTACGTATCTACTGTGGTGGTAATTGTTCTATACTTATGTTTAATTGAAATGAAGTATCTGTAAAATTGTTTTTGTTTCAGCCCCTATTTTAAAAAAATATTTTATTTTATGGGTATATGTGCACATCTGAGTGTATGTGTATGTATCTATGATCCAGGGGAGGCCAGATGAGGGATCCCCTGGAACTGGAGTTCCAGTGGTTGTGAGCCATCGTGAGGGTGTCTTGTAAGAGCTGTAAGTGTCTTGATAGCTGAGCCATCTCTCCAGCCCTGTTTATTTCAGCCAGTGTTTACTTGTCATTACTGTATTGTTTTACTGGACAGGAAGCAGGACATAGCTATGGGATGCTTGTGTGCCCATTTCTGAACTCTTTTTGAGTGACAGAAACTGGTGGGGAAATTCTCCAGCAGCCTCCTCCCCCTTGAGAGGAATGGAGCTAAGGTGTGTTACCTCAGGTTCTCAGAGCTCTGCGAAGACCAAGCCCGTGTGGTCCCTGCTCATCCAAACATTCCTCTTTCTTCCTTTCTGTCTTAGCTCCTCGCTCCCACACAATGCCTCATGAGGTTACTCTCTAGGCAAAGAGGAATGTTCTGGACGGCTTACTTTTTTTTCCCTGATAATAATCTTTTACATTTTATTTCATCTTGAATTGGGTTTTTCTTGGTTTTGTGTTTTAGAATCTTTCTAAAGAGAGAAATGACGGAGTACAACATAAGATAGATGCTCTCCAGGGTACGTATTCATGGCTGATACCTGGGCCGTACCAGCAGCCTGCTTAGTCCAGGATGAAAGCCGGTTTCTAGTACTTCCAAGTTCCTTATAAAGGAGTGGCCTTTGTAGAATCATTGCGTGACCCATGCTACAGAGCAAGTCAGCAGGTGCATTAGATGGCATACGGCTCCCTCTCAGGGGACTCTCCTTACCTTCTGCCACATGTTGATGAAGAAGAGTTCCCGAGAAACATTGAAGGAGACGTTGGCATCATAGGCATCGTCCCCAAGGTTGGAGATGGAGATGTTCAGAGAGATATTCTTCACAGCCCCCAAAGCTAGGTATGGGGTTTTCTCATCAACACTGCAAAGAAAAACCAACAGCAATGAGTATTCTTACACTGATAGTGATCTAACAGGGGCACCAGCAGGTAGTGTGGAGGTGCTGGGAAACGGGACGGCAACTCTCAGGAGCCCCACCCACTAGGCACGTGGCCTTGGAGAACCAGCATCCATGGGCCTCTGGTGTTTTGTTTCTGCTTTTTGTTTTTCCTAGAACAACTCACTAGACTGTCACATGGCTCACAAGAAACTCTATACATCAGACTTGGAAAGCTTGAAAACATTTAGAAAGCTTTATGTGAAATTCATTTACTCAGTGCTTTTGAGCAGATCCCGTGTTTTTGTCCTCTTAGGTGTGATGCTCAGTGTTGACTGTCAATGTGACAGAATCTAGAACTGCCTGGGAGATGGCCTCTGGGCATGCCTGTGTGGAGTGCTAACTGAGGTAGGAAGACACTTCTTCATGTGAGTGGAACTCTCCCCTGGGCATGGATTGCAGACTATGAAAGAGAGAGCTGAGTATTAGTGTTCATCTCTGCTTCTTAATGCAGACACAATGAACCATCGCTCTTAAACGCCGGCTATTGTGACTTCCTGCCATGACCCACTGTAACCTGGAAGTGTAAGCCAAAATATACCCCTTCTCCCTCAAGTTTCTTTGGTTAGAGGATTTTATCCTAACAACAGGAAAAGAAAGTTAGACCCTGAAAACAGTAGTATGTAACTTCAAGGAGATAGAAAATGCGTATGCAAAGCAAATATGCATAACCAGCTGGAGAAACCTTGGAGGGAAGGAAATACCTGATCTGGAGGAGTAGCTGCAATTTTGAATACAGTAGTCAGGGAAGCCTCCATGAGGAGGTGACCTCACTAGAGAACAGCATTTGCAGAATGGAGGGCTTCCCAAGGAGGGTTTCTGAGGTGGGCACAGAGCTGGCATGTTCAAGGAAGAGAAGGAGGCCACAGAGGATTGCCAGATTCTATAGGTCCTAGTGTGTCACCATCAAGACCTTGGTGTAAATGTGATACAGACGGGAGCCCCTACCAGCTCTGAGCTGAGAAGTAATGACTCTTGGGGTTCATATCAGGAGGAGGCTCCTACTGGGTATGATGGAAATAGTCTATGGAGCATGCTTGAGAGAAGTTGGGTGAGGTGTCTCCTGCAATAAGTCAGTTGGAAGAAGGGGAAAGGTCAGGCCAGGGAGGTGCAGCTGAAGTATAGAGAAGAGCCATGTTGGAGATGTTTCTAAGGTTGTGCCAACTTTGGATTTTTCTCCTGAAATAGATGAGGGATGTTAGCAGATGAAGAGTCGATGTTGGCTCCAGGGCTTGGGGATTCAATAACTGCATTTAGGGCTGCCATTTAGTGAGATAGGAGAGACTGTACGTAGAGAAAGCTTAGCAGAGACAAAGCAGATGCCTGTTGCAGTTTATAGGAAACACAGAGACAGCTTGACACATGAGCTGGGAGTTGGAGGAGGTGTTTGGGTTGGAGATCTACACGTGGGATAAAGACGAAGGACATGAGAAAGTGAGTGTAGAAGCAAATGTGCTTTCATTTAGACCCTGAAGAGCAGACAGGTGCAGCTGGGTCTGGAGGAATGTCAGTTTGTACAGCATGGAAGTAGGTCCAAACAGCAGGAGGATTAGAACTGATGACTGAAATGAGTTACATAGAGCAGGGCTTCTTAGGCTTTCTCTACTTGTGAGCCTTTATGACTCGCTTAGTTTTGTTCACATTGTTGTGATAAAATGCCCCAATAAAGCAACCTACAGGACAAGGGGTTTGTTTCAGATCACAATTTTAGTTTGCATGTGGAAGAAAACTTAAAACACCCAACGACACCACCTCCTCAGTCAACAGCAGACAGAGAATAAATGCACGCGTGATTATTACTCAGCTCGGGTTCTCTCTTACCCAGTCCAGGACCTAAACCCAGGTAAGGTGCCACACACAGTGGGCTGGGTCTTCCCAATCAATGTAATCGAGACAATCCCCACAGACATGCCTACAGGCCAACCTGATCTACACAAGTCCTCGTTCCTCCCAGATGATTCTACAGTAAGTCACGTTGACAATGAAAACCAATCAATACAGTGTCTTAGAAGTTTTTACATGACCCTGGGTAAATAAGTGTACAAAACAAGTATACAGTTCAAACACTTACTGGTAACAAATCATAAATTATTTTAAGATAATTCTTTGGTATACATATAAATTGAATATTTATTAAGGACTAAAGCAAGTCTGTATACAAATGATGTGGGTATGATTATCTGTGTAGCACAACAATCCATGTACACATTAATTTGTGCTGCTTATATAATCATTGGTATGTGACTAAAAAGTGGACTTAGTCATAAAAAAGAGAACATGAAATTGGGAGGAGTTGGAGAGGTAGGGGTGTGTCTGGGAAGATTCAGAAAGAGGAGGGGTAACTATGATCAAAATACATTGTAAACATGTATGAAAGACTCAAAGGATAAATATATTACTTAAAACACATTTAAAATATACTCATTTGAGACATAATAAAGGGTAATGGTAGGGAATTATTAAAAGCCTTTGTTTTCTATAATTAAATCATTATGTTTCTATAAAAACAGAAATCATGGTATGTACAGTAAAAAAGCTACGATCTGTAAGAGAGTGGCCTCAACTGAACGGACGTTCAGGCAGCATTCTTTGGCACCATGACGTGACGGCACATTCAGTACAGAGTCCAGAATGGTGGCACTACAGAGAAGTTAGGTGGTGTAATGTGGTGAGCATTGCCAGAGACATCTCAAATCTGCATTAAATCGTAGTTATTGTGAGTTCAGAAACCTACCACTACCAGGATTTTGCAATCCCATGTTCAGCTACAAAAACCCCGTATTGGGTTGTGACCCACACTTGAAGAAGCGTTGACGTACACAGAGGTCACTGGTGACCTTGTTATGAATCCCACGATGAGACAGGGCAGAAAGCACATGAATGGGAAAGATCCATCCGAGAAGGCACAATGAGTGAGCATGTGACAAGGGACAGTTGCTGACGGGGCCTGGCAAACACATGGAAAGGCTGGGGCTGAATGAGCCGAGCATGGCACAGCTGCTGAGTGTGGGTGGAGAATTCAGGCTCCTTTATAGCTGTTGGCACTTGGCATTGAAAGTGACTCAGAGTCAAAGACAGGGAGAAGAGAGAAGGGGAGGAGGTTGGGTTGTGGCACTGGCAGGGAGAGCGGGGGAGTGAATGGGTCAAGGATGATAACGATGGGGATGAAGGCGATAACAAAGATGAGTACCAAGTCATATAAGCTCTGGGCAAAATGAAGTCACTCCAGTGGGATGTGTAGAAGCCTCTGAGAGTCTGTGCAGTGGACAGTTGTTACTTTTTGGCTGTTTGGCTCAGAGACTCTACGACAGATGTGAAAGGTGCATCAACAGGTAGGGAATAGGTAAAGCTGTGGGCACCTGAGTAAGCAGTCTTGTGATCTAAGGATATTTGTTCAAGTGGTCTTACTTTGGTGATAATGCTCCCAACCACAGCTCTGAATTTTGAGGGTTTCACAAGGACATTATGGTCCTGTGATTATCTGAGGTGGCTGCAGAAGGTTTGAAGACCCAGAAGACGCTTGCCTTGTTTCCTGTTGAAGGTGGTTGCCCCCTCCAAGCTCCTTGGAAGCCTCATCTAAACCAGCTTGTATCTTTCCAATAAACCAGACTTAAATTAACTGGCCTATGTCATGTTGTCTGCAGCAATTAACATAGCTAATACAGCATGCAAGAGAACAGAACTATTCAAACACGCAACAGGCTACTATTCTTTGAACTATAGACTTTGGAGGAAGGAACCACCATTATCCATCTCCGGAAAGAAGCCCCTCTCTAGTGTGTCTGGCATGCCAACAAGAAAAACATGCTCAACAAGACATCTGATGGCCTTGCTTTGGAAGCGAGAGCTCCAGGGATTCAAACAAGATGTGAAAAATTAACTTAGAGAAGAGTTTTAAATTCTTGAATGGTCTCCAATGAATTAAGACCTTGACCCCAAGCTATTGTGGCAATGATTTATTATTGTTGGCCACTCTGGTTTTAAACAATTGATGGGTTATTTCTGTCCCCATTTGCTTTTGTAACATGAAAGGAAGAATCCTCAGACCTTGAATTATGAGACAGCATTCACCTAGCTTTATCAAGAGAAGGACCTGCATACACTCTCACAGACAGCCAGTCACCTCAGAGTGACCAGTTTCTGTGGGATATTAAACAGAGAGACCACAGAGGTAGGCACAGAGCCACAGGCTAGAGAGCTGCCGTCTCTTGTCAGTATCGTAGTTCACAAGACTAGTCTCTTTCTCCCATGTATAAATGCCAAGGAATCAGGCCAGGGACATCTGAACTTAGGCCAGGCCTCCACAACACCGGCCCCTGCCACTTAATCACACAGTAAGGTCACTCCTGGGTTTTCATGGTCAAGTGATTCCAGCTTGGCTCTGCAATTAAGGAAAGTCAGGCACCTTCCAGGGTAGAAGTGAACTGAAAACTTTTAAAAGAGACCTCAAAGTTGTTTTCATTCTTTCTCTAAAGCTAAAACTCTATAACCAAAACCGTAGGCTGCTGCTCGATAAGTTATTCTTAGAAATGAAAGGAAAATAGAGTTTGCAGCATGGGGCCGGGTGCTGTCAAACAAGCCTTTCTGAAACTTCACAGGAACTGGAGGGTAACACTTCCAGAGAGGAGGAAATCACGAGGCAGAGAGCTAAGGAGGCTGGATGGGAACTGAGGGCCTCCCATGTCTACAAAGCCTTCTCCTCTCCACTGTCACCCATGTCCTTCAGTCCTGTCTGCCATGGTGCCAGGCAGTCCTTGATGTTGTGTGAATAATACATGTTCCTATTGTGAGCTCCCCAGCCTCTTGAATTCTACTCAGCTCTACACGCTACATACTAATTTTTAAAATTTTAAAGAATTTTCATACATTTAAACAATTAAACATGATCATTTATACACCTAATTTCTCTTTTCAACTCCCCTACCCAACTTCATATCCTCCTTCTCTTTCT
>CABHPQ010000595.1:2311-24525 GCA_902168405.1 Peromyscus aztecus | reverse complement strand
CTCTCTCTCTCTCTCTCTCTCTCTGCTAATTCACTATTGCTGTGACAAAACACCACAACCAAGGCAACTTATAAAAGAAGGCATTTAATTAGGGCTTACAGTCCAAGAGGGTTAGAGTCCATAGCCATCATGGCTGGGAGCATGGCAGGAAGCAGGCAGGCATGGGACTAGAACATTACCCGAAATCTTACATCTAATCCACAGTCACAAGGAAAGAGAGGGAGAGAGGGAGAGAGATCACTAACTGGGAATGGCTTTTGAAACCTCATAGCCCAACCTCAGTGTAACACCTCCTCCAACAAGGCCACAACTCCCAATCCTTCCCAAACAGTTCCACCAACCGAGGACCCAACTTTCAAATATATGACTCCACTGGGTCATGTACATTCAAACCACCACACCCACTAAGCCCACTTAGTGTTGTCTATATGTGTAAGGGTATGGGGCCAGTGATGTGAAACCAACTTCCAGACTTGCCATGGTTACGGTACTTATGATGTCACACAAGCTGTGATTATCTGCACAACATCAATCTGAACCAAATTCCAGCATAGGTGTTGGGGGTTCTCTCTAGGCCCCAGCCCTTACTGAGGAGCTACTGGCAGTTGATAGCCAGCTCTGGGGGAGGGAGAATCATTGTGTTTGTATGTGTGGCTACTGGTAGATCTCACAGACTAATCTGGGACAAGGAGCTGTTTCCACCATCAGGGTCTAACAGCAGAGGACAGGAGCCCTTACCTTTGACTGCCCATCACTGCACTCCGAGGGGCAGAACTGGTTCTGGCACCAGATTTCTAAGGGAATATAATTTCCTGACATATAATTAGGAAGGTTGTTCTTCAACAAATGAGAACAGCAGTAACTGTCTCAAATGGAAACGTTGTGTGGGTCATTTAAATCTTCAGTGAGAACGTCAGAGGCTGGCCTCTCCCAACGGAGTTCTATGAGCCCCACCATTGAATGGGCAAACAGACACCCCCAGCAACTCCACGGCAGACCATCAGCTCAACCTTCACATTTCCCAGAAGGAGAAGCTGAGTCTAAGAGAGGACCCACTCAGCTGAGGTCCCCCAGCCATGCTGGGTCTGAGCTGGACCTAGTGTCAAATGCCCTTAGCTCTCCATGCTGTGGCTCTTATATAATAAACTCCATTAGGAAGGGCTCTGGCAAGAAAGGTTCTTTTAATGACATCTGAATAGAACAGGACTCTGAAGAACAGCTTCTTAAACAGCCCTGCCAAGAGTTTCAAACAATTGTGCACAGTCTGTGCGCTAGACATTCCATGGGTGCTTGTTTATTTATTGAAGAACAATCTTTCTAATTTTCAAGGAACTTTATCCTCTGATAAATTTTCCCATTAATTCTAATTTGCTTGTGCAGACTTTTAAGTGGGTCATGTTCTTTTGAACATAGATCTCCTTGGTATTTTCACATGAAAAGCATCATTAATTGTCACCAAAAGATTTAAACTGGACTGTTTCTATAAGGCCCATCTTCTAGCACTTTCATAGCTTAATGGACACATATTGCTTATTTTTTTTTATTAAAAATTCCTCCATAACATATTTTTGTGAGATATATAATCGGTATGGGTATTTTGCCTGCACGTATGTCTGTGTATTGTACGCATACCTAGTGTCCACGGGGTCAGAAAAGGGTGTCAGTTCCTCTGGAACTAGAGTTACAGACAGTTGTGAGCTACCATTGGGTGCCAGGCATTGAACCTGAGACCTCTGGAAAATCAGTGTTCTTAACCATTGATCATCTCTGCAGCCCTACTAATACATGTTAAAGCATCTAATGTGTTACTGGGTTCATAATTCTGCCCAGTGCCAGGTGTTGCTGGAGTTGTGTGAAGCCCTAGGTTCTTCGCTGCACTTGTTCACTGGCCTCGCTCCTTCCCTACAACACGCTGACCACCCAAAGCTCCTCACTGGGTAAACTCGATGCATTTACGTTATCAGCGACTTGTGCCGATCCTTATGGGAAGAACTTCCCTCCTACCCAGATAAACTGTTCTGAAGATTCAACAGGAAGGAACTAAAGTGGCTGAAGGATGCTCAATGATTGATCCCTGCCCCCCACTGGATAATTTTAAATGTTCCTAAAGATCTAAACTGTGACTTTACCTGGAAGTATAAGCCACTCACCATAAAATAGGCTTTCCTCTTGCTGCTGGCATCGAAGTGGCCTAAGTGAAGGACGCTAACCATACAAGGTGACTAAGTGCATCCAAGTCAATTATATCCATCAAACTTATCGCTAAAGAGAATTTTCCAATTACAACTACAGGAAAAATAAAGTAAATCAAATTGGTTACTTAAAAAAACATCAGCTTGAATGCTGGGGGTGCAGCTCAGTGGTGGAGTGCTTGCCTAGCATACGTAAGGCTCCAGGCTTAATCCCAGCACCGGAAAGAAAAACCACAGTGACGGTATTTATCTCTTAAAAACACTTGTAAATTATCAAGTGGGGTGAGTAGGGAGGGGGATCTGGAAGAAGCTGGGGGAGGGGAAAGAATATGACCAAAGTATGTTGCATGAAAAATTTACAAAATAAATAGCCTTGTGAGTATTGAGAAATGCCAAAGAAGAGAAGGCATCTGCGTGAATTTTCCCACAAACAATGTTTTTAATTTACCTAAATCTGATGTCCAAGGCTTACACATCAGGCAAGTGAATACCATTCATCACATGTAATATGCTGGGAGAAAGAAGGCGAGCCATGAGCATGTGGAGAACAGGAACATCTTAGCATGGGATATTCGAGGAGACAGGTTTGAGAGCAAGTGATAATTTCAGGAGTGATCTCCAAAACTCACCTAGGGAAGGGGACACTGGGGAACAGGAAACTGTTGAGAGCTATGGTATCAAGCCAGTGACCTCTCTGGGTACCCAGAACTTCATCACTCTGGAGAATACTCAGGAACCATGAAAAGCACAAGCCTTAGAGCTATCTCATTGGGATGAGGAATATCTGTGCACTTATTCTGGGCAGTCACTGGTTGAGGACTGTTGTAGCAAGGGGAGGTGTCACCCACTCCAAGCACCTCTGATGGGCAGAAGAGATGCAGTTCTTGGTAGCAGAACCAGGCTGGAAACTCAGGGCAGGGATAGAAGGGATCTAGAGAGCAAGGATTCTGCCTCCTATGAGGTCCTCTGCCAGTGTTCTCAACAGGAAATAGCCAGTGGGTGAAGCCTGTCACTAGGAAGAGACTACCACCAGCTAATCCTGGTACTTATGAAAATGAGGGGTCCAGGCTCCTATAGAAGGAGCCCTAGGTTCTGGGTAACACATAACCTCATCTTTGTGGTCCACAGGCAATTTCCACAAGGGTACACCCCAGGTACCACTGTTTCAGTCTCTTTTCTGTGTGTTCAAGAGGGAGCACATGTATGTGTTTGTGGGGCAGAATCATAAGGAGAACCGGAAAAGTTCTGAGAGGACAGCGTGGAAACCAGCACTTACAAGCAACCTACATCCTGATGCTGGAAAGAGCACGTGGCTTATCTAGTTACTCTACATTGCTGTGATAAAAAGCCACGACCAAACGCAACTTGCATGTTTACTTTAGCTTTTGGTTCCAGAAGAGAGTCCATAACAACAGGGAAGGCATGGCAACAGGAACAGGAAGTGGCACTGGGACATCTCAGCCTCACACTGGAAGCCGGGAGAGCGAGACAGGCTAATCCCCAAAGCCTGCCGCGGTGCAAAGCTCCACCTCCTGAAGATCCCATAACCTCCCCAAACAGCACCACCACCTGGGGACTGAGTGTTAACTAGGGAAGCCCGTGAGGGACCCTTCACTCTCCATCACAGCATGGGTGACTGGAGTGGGACTTCAGTGTCCGAGTCCACGCGCTCAAGTCGTTTTTCATGTTTTACTTAATAATGGGCTCAAAGAGAGTATCAATACTAACCCTATAATAATAACCATTTTATTATAGCATATTGTTATAATTATTCTACTTTATTGTTAGTAATTTTACCATGCCTGATTTGTACATAAAGAAAGAAAACATGGTTTATGTGATGGCCATTCTTGGTTCTCAGCTTGACTACATTTGGAATTAACTAAAACTGAAATGGCTGAGTATGCCCCTGAGGGATTTTTCTTGATTGAATGATTTGAAGTGGGAAGGCCCTTCCTAAATCCAGAGCATCTGAGGTGGGGAGATCCACCTTAAACCTGGGCCATACCTTCTGTGGTCAGCTTACACAGGGCAACGGAAGACAGAAGCCTTTGCTCTTCGCCTGCTTGCCCTCACTCTGACTGGCGAGTTCACCCTTCGCTGGTATTAGAGCCACTTCTTTGGGATTCCGGCACATACAGAAGACTAGCTGGACATCTAGATGTATGTACTGAACAACTATTGGATTCTTGGATTTTCCATCAGAGACAGCCTTTGTTGGGATAATTGAACTATAACGTGTAAGCTACTCTATTAAGTCCCATACATACGAATATGTATATTCATTCTATCAGTTTTGTTTCTCTAGAGAATCCCAACTAATACAGTTTATAAGGTGTAAGTTTTATTATGGATTCAGGCATTCTCTACTAGCCTTGGGACATATCCCCTGAGGATTATGTAGGATGAGTACAACTTTCACATGTATGCCTTTTATATCCTCAACAATGCATAAACCCAAACCACTATCACTAAATAGAATATATTATGTACATATGTAAATGCCAACTTTCTCCAACAGTGAGCTATGCCGCATAACTTGAGGCTTTGCATCTGGCCATGCTCTATGAAACCTTTCCAATCTCATGGATCAGACCCACAGGGTACTTAGCTCCAGCTGGACATGGAGGACTCTGTAATGCTCTGATGTATTTATTGCTTGTGTATATTGTATATTGTTATTGTACTTATTGTATATAGTTTTTCTTATATTAGTTATAACTTTTTTATTTTTTATTTTTATTAGACAAAAAAGGGGAAATGTGGTGATATTTTATTTGTATGTTAATAAATAAAGTTTGCCTGGAGATCAGAGGAAATAGCAAGCTGTTTTAAGTAAACACAAAAGTCAGGCAGTGGTAGCACACGCCCTTATTCCCGATCACTTATCAGACAGGGTCTGTGTGTGTGTGTGTGTGTGTGTGTGTGTGTGTGTGCTCAAGGTCACACTAGGGAACAGAGTCAAGCATGGTGACACACGCCTTTAATCCCAATACCAACCATAGGGACCTGGAGGTCTGTTCAGACAGGCAGTAACAAGGAAGTGAGGTAGCTGGGCTAAAAGCCAACGAGAAGGCAGAACAGCAAGGCAATAAAAACTTGGGTAGACAGGAAGTGGTGGCATTTTGGAAGCTACAGAGCTGGTGAGGTAAGGTGGTTGGTGGCTTTCTCTATTTCCCTGATCTCTAAGGCTTTCACCCCTATATTTGGCTCCGTGTTCTTTATTTAATAAGACCACTTAGAAATTCGTCTACACCTCACCAATACTTGCAGTGGGTTGGAGAAATGGCTCCTAGGACTGAATATCTGGACTGGAAATTCATTTATTACGAAGGTAGAAATACTTTTTACTTCCTTAAATACACCCACCTGGGCCAGTGTTATGTTTGTAGTGAAAGTAAAACATGTTTACTAAAGAGAAATGAATTCAAACAGTGGTTCCCCCAGCAAGGTTCAGAGAAGTACAGTCAGTCCACGTTACTTCTGGCCATAGCACCAGCTCATCCTCACTATAGGACCAGGACTTGCATCAACAACATTGTTTCTTCTAATGAGGAGACTCAGCTAGCCAGAGGCCCCACCCCCACCCTGTCCCCTAGTCCCTCTAGGTGGCTCAAGTGATTCCTGTTCCATCTGTGTAAATGTTGAAAGAAACGTTGCTTCCCCGATAGCAGAGGAATTCGGAGCCTCATCAGCCTTTACCTCAGGAGTTTCTGGAATCATGAAGTCTGGGGACATCTGGAATGAATCAGGTTCATTCCCTGTAACTATTGGATTAAGGACTAAAATCCTTTGGTGGGGGGAGGGGGCAGAGGCAGAGGAGTTCCCGAGATCTGTGGGCTGTTTGGAGGTCTGATGTCATGAAGGAAGCAGGGTATGCCCATGAGGGATATGTAGGCTGTGTAGGAATGCCTGCCTTGACCCAGCCAGAGGCCCACTGCCCCACCACAGTGTCTCACACACCTGTGCTGCTTGGGTAAGCCTGCCAGCCTGATGACTGAAGAGATCGCGGCCTCTTGACAAGTACTCCCTTAGGGGACGATGTTTCCCAATGGGTGACATCAATGGCAGCAGGTTAAAAAAAATATATATCCTGAAATGGCAAGTTTTTCTAATTGTACATCCTTCCCGCTGTGAAGTGAGGTTGCCACAGGGGAGCAGGAGCCCTGAGCTCTTTCCCCCTGGTCTCTGGGTCCCTGAGGCCCTGCAGGTATGATTAGGTACATGCTATTCAGCTGCAGCCACCCAGGCAGCCCCACACGTCCTCAGTGTGGCTGCCCACACATGCCACCATAGCAAGTCCCTCCTCTCTGAGCCTGTGTTTTCTTAAGTTCGCAGAAGCTCAGATGGAATTCTCTATATTCCAAATGAGCAGAGAACAGGACAGCTGTAGGTGTCCCCACAGGTGCTGCTGGGAGCCACAGGGACCGTGACTTTTAAGTCTGGCTAGATGTTTGTAAGAAATGACCCAGTTTTAAAAGGAAGACCCACTTCCAGATACCACAATATTGTGGCTGCCTCTGGAACATGCTTTTCTCACACCCAGTCTTTACCCACATGCAGGGAAAACTTCTAGAACATGGTTCTAACCTGTTCTGTGCTGCTGCATCCCATTGGCAGTGCAGTGACACAAGGGGACCCCTTCTCAAAATGATGGGCGAAGTGGGAGGTGGGATAATGAAGAAATCAAGCACCCAAGAATAGACGACTATTATGCTGAACAAATGTGGGATCTAGCAGCATCATGCTTCCTAAAATAACAGAGTAAGTGGTAAGATGGGGAGGAGGATTTGACAACTGCCACAACTCTGAGGCAGGGACAATCGACATTTAAATATATCCACAGTACCATCGAAAAGCATCTGTCATTCTGGGTGTGACAAAGTCACAAGTCCTGCTCATGCCACTCTGGCGGGCTGCCCACATCCACATTTGGATAAAATGCTATCTTTCTCTTTGAAGCTAATGAAAACCAAGATGTGACTGTCTTCCTGTCTCTGCTCACAGATGCGATGAATCCCAGCTCAGATCACCACAGGGCATGAAACGTAGGCTGAGGTGACTCCTGCTCTGTGGGACATGATGGTGGGGGCTGGGTTCAGGATGGGAGGAGAAGCTGTGGTAAGGGAGAGGAAGTGGGAAGGCATGCCCAGCCCTGCATGCCAGGAAGAAAGATGACAAGGGATTTTTTTTTGTTTGTTTTGTTTTTTTTTTGAGACAGGGTTTCTCTGCATAGTTTTTGATGCCTGTCCTGGATCTCGTTCTGTAGACCAGGCTGGCCTCGAACTCACAGAGATTCACCTGGCTCTTCCTCCCTAGTGCTGGGATTAAAGGCATGTGCCACTGCCACCTAACAGGAATTTTTAAGACATGTAATAATAAGGAATCAGCAGTTAGAGCTGACCTCCTTCACCACAATCCTTCCCCTGCATTAACAACAACTTCACCACATCTTACCACCCTGCATTAACAACGACTTCATCACAATCCTTCCTCTGCACTAACAACAACTTCATCACAATCCTTCCCCTGCACTGACAACAACCTCACCACAATCTTAGCACCCCTGCATTAACAACAAATTTACTAAAATCTTACCCCTCTGCATTAACAACAAGCTCTCTTCTCCCCAAGCCCCAATAGGGCTGAGGAGTGGCATAGGTGAGGTTTTTCTCCCTCTTGGCTTCTGAGGTCAGATGGTTTGCATGTTTCCACACCACAATTTACGAATTTGTCTTTTATCTCCCCTTGAAGAAAAATAGGTGTTAACTGAGACAATGTCATTTACCCCCTGCTCAAACCTCATTACCACAGAAAACTTTCTGAAAAAATGTCTGCGGCTCTGAGCAAGGCTGATGGTTCCAGTGGGCATCGGTGCTCCCTCCCTTGGTGGGAGATTTTTTGGTTGCCCCTGAATAGGCACATTTTACAGTGGGAGCATCTCCCATGAAGGCGGTCCTCTGCTTATATCCTGTGGATACGGATAGTCTCAAAGTTCCTGCGTATCAGGAGGCAATCCCTAAGATCCAAGGTCTAGGAGCCAACCTAAAGGAGCCTCTCACTTCACATGGCTCCAATATTAAGGCAAATAAAAAAGACCATGAACAACTGTCCCATCATTCATGTCTGATAAGTCCATTGGATTAGATTTCTTTTTGAAATTCAGAGTTCTACAAAGAACCCTTCCTGCCTATCCAGGGGAGGAAAGAACAGACAGACACAATGTGAAACTTCCAAGCATCTCAGTGCAGGCTCTAAGGATGTGTTGTCTATGTCACAGTGATTGGGTGGTCTGTGGGAAGTGGGGAGGCAGCCTGAGCAGCCTGAGCAGGGCTATGGTCCTAGGTCTTGGTCTGACTCACAAGAATGTGTGGAACACCAGTGGTGCTACCTAGTTAATCTTCACTTAAGTGGCTAGGCTTCTACATACTACAACAGTCACCCATTGGTTAGCGATTGGGAAGAGGAGTAACTACTTAGGCAGGAGGCCACAGTGATTCTCTGAACCTGATGAGGGCAATTAGTTATTAGTTCAATGCAGTGGTGTGTGCTGTTCATTGGCATATGAGGGACTTGAGTGTGGTGCCAACAGCATCCACCCAGCTCACCATGCTCAGATTGAGACCACTTAGAAGGAGGTCAGGGATGAAGGCTCATAAAATATGGAAGTCTTCTTATGTGGTTCCCACCCTCTCATTGAAGTGAACTATGATTTATGGGCATTCCATGTTTTACCCAAGCTTCATCTTTGGCTCACAGGGTGGGGGTGGTACAGTCATTGACCACTGGGACAAATAGAAAGGACCATGTTTCCTCATGTACAGCTGTTTATGAGAACAAACAGGGTATACTTATCTACTTCTGGTTACACCTGATGTCTCAGATCAAACTTGGGACAGAAGCTACTGAGAAAGAGTGCACAGGACAAGAAAAAACCTGGGGGAGACGGAGAGAGTGTGTGCTTGCAGGAAACAAAGTAACTGCACAGCTTCATTGTTGTGGAATATTTGTTTAACTAGGCAAAGATGTGTTACATTTGTTTATGCTGCATTTGTTTAACTATGTAAAGATGTGTTGCATTTGTGTTAATTAAATAACCTGGGCTCAGAGAGGTGAGGTTAGTAATTAGTCGATGGAAGTAGCAGGGAGGAGTCTAGTGTGGGGTTTTTAGTTGGGGCAGGATGGAAGGAAAGGGGCTTCTGGGAACACCAGCAAAGAGAGAAAGTTAGCCAGCTGTTACTCTTAACCCTCTGAGCTCACAGGTTTTTACCCTAGCCTTTGAATCTCAAGTTGTATTAGAATGATAGAGATATAGCTGAAGCTACCTTTGGTGACAGCAACAGAGTCATTGTGTGGGGGAACAGAATTCCCCACAGGCTACGGCCTGAGCAGTCAGGATGCTAGTAGTTTAGAGTGAAGCCACTGTGACAAAGGAAAAACAGTATTTTGGCACCCAATGTGGGGCATGTATTTCTAAGCAGGGCCTGAAAAAGCTGGAGGAAAAAAAAAAAGAAAAAAAACGGACATGACTTCCTAGTAGCCAGGTGCTCACAGGGTACAGAGGCTCGACTCTGCCGTACAGCAAGCACTTGAGCAGTTGGCACATTAAGTAGAAATAACAAGCTGAGTAAAAACGCCTGCTACAGTACGGGCACCAACTTCCTAGAACTGGGGCAGTTAAATGCAGCTCCCAGTTAGACACAGCTCTTGGGCAGGCCTGTGTTTGGGGGGGTTAAGCTCAGCTTTCAAGGACCCAAGTGAGGTGGGGTCAGCCTGCCAGGGGCCAGCCAGCCCAGAGCCAGCCAGACAGCAGGAAACAGGAAAGCAGGATGGACAGTATGCAGATGAGGTAAATGAGCCTCAGGGCCACATACAGATTAGTAGAAATGGGTTACTTTAAGTTTAAAAAAAAAAGCTAGCTAGAAACAAGCCTAAGCTAAGGCCAAGCATTCATAATTAATAATAAGTCTCTGTGTCATAGTTTGGGGGCTGGCAATCCAAGAAAGCTTGCTACACTTCATGATTTGTTTTTCCCCCCACAACTACAAGTCTGCCCTGCTGTGGTGAATCTAGTGTTTAGTGGCAAGAGATACAATGATTTGCAAAAAAATCTTAGCAGAGACACACAGCATGCTAAGATGGGAAGATGTGAGGACTCCAGTGGCACCATTTGTTGGTAAGACCCTTGCTTGGGTCCAGTTCTTAGGACAACAGTCTCGTCATCACAACAGTGCTGGAGAGGCCCTGACACAGGAACCTCCTGTGGCTGGCTGTATTTGAAAGCAAAAGAAAACACCACCAAATAAAAGTTTATTAGGCAAGCATTGAGGGGGCTGGGGTTGGGGGTTCAGTGTATGCATGCCACCAACCTCTTCTGTGGCTGCTATGGCTACTGCCTCGGTCCTCCTTTAGTGACCTTCTAAGCACCCCTATTCTCTACTATCCAGGGAGCAGAAGGTGGAACAATCCCATCATAATCTCAACAGTGGGGAGGGCTGCCCATGAAGTTCTTCATTGGGATAGATTTCTGCTGTTCATGTGTGTGAAAGGTACCCCCAATGTTTCGAGTCTATCTGACAAAAGAATGGAGTCAGTTCTCTCTGGGTGGCAGACTCCCCCCCCCCCCATCCCCAGCCTGAACACACAGGAAAACAAACAAACAAAATTCAAGAGGAATTTCCAAGTCATTTCCACCTTGAGGTAGGCCAGGTCCTCCAAGATACAATGCCCATAAAGACAAGGGACACTAGTCTAAATGACAGTCCACGGGGCTTGGGAGCCACCACCAAGTACTTCCCTTGCCTCTGCCATTCAGGTTTTGACCTCAGGTGAGTGACTTCCAGACCCCTTGTCAGGCAGCTTTAGTTTTTCCTATAGCATGAGCTCAAGCAAGGCTCCTCCCTGAGCCTCAGCACTTCTTCAGAGCCAACACAGTCATATTTACTTTCCAACAGTGTTCTGAGGGCAAGATAGCTCAAACTCACCTACGGAATGCTCACTATATACCAGGCACTTTTTTTTTTTTGAGAGACAGTCTCTATGTAGCCCTGACCATCCTGCAACTCATTCTGTAGACCAGGCTGATCTCAAACCCACAGAGATCCACCTGCCTTTGCCTCCTGAGTGCTGGGATTAAAGGCATGCATGTACCTCTACACCTGGCCAGGCACTTTTTGAATCAGTGAAATATATATGCATTTATTAAATACTGAAAATAGTATTTTCTGGGACTACAGTTATTTCTCCACTTTCAAGATGAGGAGACAAAGTCCCGTCGAAGCTGAGTGCTACCGAGTGCTATCTAAAGTGCTACAGCTGGTAAGATGCCGCGGAGCCTTCGTGCACACTGAAGAACCGTTTGCACTTCAGTTTTATGAGTGTGGTGTTGTACCTATGTATGTGCGTGTACAACCAATGCACAGCTGGTGCCCATGGAGACCAGAAGAGGGTGTTGGATCCCTGGGACTGAGTTACAGATGACTGGTTGTGAGCCGCTATGTGGAGCCATCTCTGCAGCCTCACATGGAGAACTTTGTAAGGTACCTAGTGCATAGTAGATGCTCAATAAAGAAAAGAACTTCACTTCTTTTCTCCACTGTGGTTGATGGTTCTGACCATTTCTGAGAAGGAGAACAATTAGCTCCCAACTATGGGTGCTCTTGAGATGGGGTGGTCCTCTCTATAAGCTGGTCCTACATGGGTGAAGCTAGCCACCCTGCAGCCAGCCAGTGGTTTAGGGAAACATACTCTCTCAATCCCCATGAAAGCAGTGTTACCAAAGTTACAGCCAGGGTATAATTATGTGGCTGCAAATGGTTTGGACTTTGCAAATATTCCACAGTCTTTTTAAGGCGTTTAATTTTTAATTGGGATTGGTTGTTAAGGAAGCCTTGATGTGTTCCACTATCCTCAGTGGGATGCTCAGGAACAAACAAAAAGTTTTCATCTCAACTGCCACAACCTATTTTCCTTTCTATTTCTTTTCTTGTGATCACATCTGATGCTTTCTGAGGTACTATGCATACCCTGACAGGCGGTTGGATCTCCTATGGATGGAATTGACAACACTGTTTAATGGAGACCACCTGAACAATTTCATCCCTGTTCCTGGGTATTTGTGGCTGGCATGTCATAGCACGGGGCTCCCCCCGGGGAAAAATAATAACCAATCTGGGCAGAGTGGCAAATGCCCATAATCCCAGCTTTTGGGAGGCTGAGGTGGAAGACTGCCAGGAAGAACCCTGCCTAGGCTCTTCAGTGAGTCCCTGTCTCAAAAGACAAAAACTGAAGAAAAACACCAACTATGTTCATGGTCCTGACTATTCTGGGTGACCCACTCCCTCAACATTTCCCCTCTACTTTCTTTTAAAATTTTATTTATAATCACCTGTGTTTGCAGGAGGTGGGGGAGCATGAACAGAGGTGCCTAAAGAGGCAAGAAGGAGGTGCCTGATGCCTGGAGCTGGAGCTCTGGAAGCTGGTAACTGAACTTGGGTCCTCTCCAAGGGCCACAGACACTCTCCATCAGTGAGCATGTTTCCCCTCCATATGATACACAGTCCTCAGCCTGCCATAGCATCTTGCACTGCAGACTGCCCAGCCATCACAGGCATCCTTCCATGCTCTTACGCTACAGCTTCCCACAGTGAGGGCACAGAACTCATGATAGCTGGGTTCTACAGATGAATAAAAGGCCCAAGTTCTACCCAAAGTACCCTGGTGAAGTTTTCGGGAGCACCGTTGTGGGGATGATCCCAGCAGTCCCTACAGGCTAACCCTGGCACAGATGCTGCTACTCTTGAGACAACTGATACCTCTGCCTCAGACCTTTTCCAGGCAAGATGAAATTGTGATAGATGCAGAGTGCCACACTCAAAGCTCCAGGCATAACATGCTATTTTTGAATGCAGGAGACCAAACGACCCTCACCACCCCAATATCCCATGCCCTGGGCTCCTAAGCATGGCTCACTGCATCCATGTTAGGTTTATTGTCCTCCTCTGGGACTCTCCTGCTGTGGGATGTTCTGTGTGGCAAATGTGTTGCTCTGATTGGTCAATAAATAAAACACTGATTGGCCAGTGGGTAGGCAGGAAGTATAGGTGGGACTAACAGAGAGGAGAAAAGAACAGGAAGGTGGAAGGAGACACTGCCAGCCACCGCCAGGACAAGCAGCATGTAAAGATGCCGGTAAGCCACGAGCCATGTGGCAAGGTATAGATTTATAGAAATGGACTAATTTAAGATATAAGGACAGTTAGTAAGAAGCCTGCCACAGCCATACAGTTTGTAAGCAATATAAGTCTCTGTGTTTACTTGGTTGGGTCTGAGCGGCTGTGGGACTGGCAGGTGAGAGAGATTTGTCCTGACTGTGGGCCAGGCAGGAAAACTCTAGCAACACTCTCCTATCCTCCCCTGGCTTCAAGATGAAGCACCAACTCATGGGTGTGTTGCAATCCAATTCCTCTCCTTCCTTCTGCCTCATCTCACGTTTCCCAAGCATCTCCACAAACCTAGATGCCCATAGTTCTTAATGAGAGTCCAGATCTCTGCTCACACTTCTCTTTACCTAGAGTGCCCTTGATATGGGGCCCCTGAAGATGCTCCCTGTAAGAGTCCACCCCTCTCTTCTCACACCCATCACCACCAGCCAGTCTCTTGGGTCACTCCTGCCTCGACTACACAGACCAAGAGAGTGGGACCCATTTGCCATTTATCTCTGCAGCTGTTCTTAGTGCCTGCTCAAACAAGAAATGAGTGTGCATTGCACCCCAGGCAATAACGAATCACAGGTTAGTCAGTAAGCAAGAAAGCTTCCTCTGCCTCAAGGCACTAAACTGTACTGAACCCCGTCTAGAGCCTCGTTCCCACCACTGCTTTCTGCTGGGTCTTCCCGCACACGCCGGGCTCACAGGAGTCTACAGTTTGGCGATGGAAGAGTGTTTCCCTGAGACCTCCTGTGGAAAACCAGGGACTTTAAGAGCATCACAAAGTCTTCTTTCATGGAAGATCTGGCCATGGGAAGAGACCATAGGCTCTATAGGAAAACATCTCATTCTTAGGGATGGACACAGAGGTCTAAGGACACTGCTCTGGGGTTCAGAAACCTTGCCCAGGTGCCAGGGCTTATGTCTCTGCCCTAAGGTAATGAAATTTCAAGAAAGGCCAGATTCACCCTGAAAGTGTTATGGTTTCAGGATGAGAGATGAGCCTACCCTGCTCCTTATGGACCACAGTAGATCATGTCATGGGTCACTATCCCTTGCCCTCTCTATGTTCATACCCTTTCCCATAAATTTTGGAAATCCACGCACTAAAGAGGCTGGTAACATTTTCCAGTCCTTGACTTTGAGTCTGGCCATGTGACATACTGTAGCCAACAGAACAAGGCCAAAGTAAGTGTCCCAGTTCTGAGCCCAGGCCTAAGGAGCCCTGGCTTCTTGGTGCTGGCCCTCGAACAAGGCTGACATTCTTTGAGAAGACTACGCCCACTCTAGCCCACTGCTTCCAGAGGGACAGTGGAAGGAGAGAACTAGGCTAGGACAACCAGGCCTCGACTCTACCCCTCATCAAACTCAGATGCACAAATGCATCTGCTGAGGTACAGTTGAATGTAAGCAATCTTCAGGTGACCTGCAATCCGTAGAGGAAATGACTGCCACTTTGTGCCACTGGTCTTTCTCTCCCCTTACCCCATCTCATACACACACACACACACACACACACACACACACACACACACAGAAAAAAAAACACACAGGATGTGGGGGGGGGGGAGAAACACAGCCCTCTGAGTCCATTCAGTGTTACTTATATGTATATGTGTTTAGTGCTAACCATTTGGGACTAGATAACCTATCAGGGGGTTATACCTGGAGAAGACTGAGTCCCCCTCTCTAAGCAGCCATTAATCGCCTATAGCTCTTCATCCTGGGCTGGGGCCTGGCTTGCTTCCATCCATATTGGGATGTGAATGGGCGTTGCCATTGTGTGGGTCTTGTTCAGGTGGCCATATTGATAAGATGTCACAGGTACTACTATTACAGCTTGGGTTTCTGGCCATGCTTCAACAGCACTCTCAAAAGCCAGCAATGGAAGCAACTTAAGCCAAAGGTTCTTTTCTGACCACAATCCTTGAGTTTTCCATCTTGCGACACAGAAAGCACAGTTCACAAATGGCTAGCAAGGGTGCCAGAACTTTCCTAGCAATGCTTAGCCATGGATCAAGTGGATATTTTCCTACCACATGAAGTCTTCTGTGATCCAAAATAAACCCCAGCATTTACAGTCTAGCTCAACATAAAAAGAAACTCGTGTATTTTCCCTAAAACACTTTTTTGGAAGACATACCTAAAATTAAAATGAATGAGCTGATAATTTATGAACCTTCTTTAAAATTGATGTCTCTAACCACCCTGGAGGCTCTTCTCCCTGTTAAACAGCCCCATTATCCACTCTCTGAGTCTAAAGCAATTTCCTCAGCTTAGGAAAGCATGTGCTACTTGAAGCCATCTCTACTTCCAGAGTAAAAGCAGAGGCAGTTAGCATCTAAGGCTTGGGGAGAATGTTTGTATGTGTACACTGTGGGGAGGGGAGGGGTCTGGGACAGTATGCCACAACTAAAGAACTGGAATCTTAGCGTGATTTTCTTTTGATGAGTAAACTATTATTAAATATTCAAAGTGTGGGGACCGAGGCTACGGCTCAGTGGATGAAGTGCTCATCACACAGATATGAGGACCTTCAGTTTGTTTCCAGAACCCACATAAAAAGCTAAGCTTGGTGGTATGCACTAGTAATTCTAACACTGTGAAGGTAGAAACAGGTGATCACAGGGGCTCACCTGGCCAGCCAGTTTAGACTAGTCAGCTGTTCAAGGTTTCCAGGGTCACAGGCCAGTGAGAGAAACCTGTCCCTGAAAACGGCACGTGTGATTTGACCTCTGGATCCACAGGCACACATGTGAATGCATACTTCCCTACACCCACAAACACACAGGAAAGTGACAGTGTCTGGATCCACAGGCACACATGTGAATGCATACTTCCCCCCCACACCCCCCCTCACACAGGAAAGTGACAGTGTCTGGATCCACGGGCACACATGTAAATGCATACTTCCCTACACCCACACACACACAGGAAAGTGATAGTGTCAGGATCCACAGGCACACATGTGAATGCATACTTCCCTACACCCACACACACAGGAAAGTGACAGTTTCTGGATCCACAGGCACACATGTGAATGCATACTTCCCCACCCACACACCCACACACACACAGGAAAGTGACAGTGTCTGGATCCACGGGCACACATGTGAATGCATACTTCCCCCACACCCATACACACAAACACACAGGAAAGTGACAGTGTCTGGATTCACAGGCACACATATGAATGCATACTTCCCCCCACACACACAGGAAAGTGACAGGGTCACAGCACCGGATCCAGGCATGGTGGCGTGTTTGTGATCCCAGCACTCTATAGAGGCTGAGACACATGGGGTTTAGGGGCTAGCCTGGGCTATGTAAGACTTAATCTAAAACAAACAAAAGGACAAAACCCAAAAGGTCCCAGGGGTATGTGTCATCACTGGTTCAAACTTAACTCTCAATGTTTCAGGTAAGGGCAAGTACACCATCAAACATTTTCACCTAGTAATACTGATGGTTGCTTTGAGAAGTGACTGTAAATCTTACAGAGGGGGCTCTTGGCCCCAAAGCTAATATAATCTTTCAGAACTCATGTTACAAAAGGAAACCATTGTCTGGCATGTGGCTGATTCAGGACAAGCACAGTCACTCCAAAGGAAACCTAAAATAAAAGGTTGGCGAAGGGGGAACAGAAGGCTTTGGTGTGGTTCATCTCTAGCCGTGGGGGATTTGCAGACTATGGGAGGAAGCCCTGAAATAATAAAGAGACTGCTTGCATGGGCAGGCTGGCTGCCCCCTTCCTTCACCCCGTCCTGCTTCAGAAACCGTTCCGTTGCTAAAACGGACACCACTGTTAAATGTCGGGGGGAAGATGAAAGGAATCCTCACATAGTACTACCTTAAGTCACACGAGACCAAGCCCAGAGGTCAAGTGCTCGCAGTTCCCATGGTGCAATCTAACACAACGTAATTAATGTCTAGTCCCCTCTCAACACACAAACAGAAATTATAAGGAGCAGTCAATTGTGAGTTGGGGTAAAATTGCAAACTGAACCCCAGCTAATCCCTCTTGTAATATCTGTTTTTAAACTTGTATTTATAACATAGATTCTAAAACCAACTCACAAAGTATCTAATACTGCTTACCCTTTTTTATTGGGGAAATCTAGACTTCCAGACTTTGGGTCTGGAGTCAAAAAAAGACCAGCTTCTTGGAACAGTGTCATGAAAGGAACAATGTCACGAAAGGAACAGTGATGTACCTGGAAAGCAGGAGTTTCCCCCGAAGCTGCAGGTCGGCAGCGCAGTCCTCAGATCGGCAATTCCGCTCAAAAACTGTCTGTGGGAGAGAAAACAGGAAGGTTGGCACAGAACCTAAATGAAAGAATAATGGCCAACTTTCACCTTCCAAACTAGGCGGGTCTCATCCTCTGAGCCCCCGGGTGCTCTCCTCACAACCCCAAGAAGCCAGCTCCCTGGCATGTGGAAGGGACTTTCTTAAGGTCCCAGGGAAGCCCTGTCAATAGTGGTCCTGAGGCTGTGAGCACGTCCCTTCTTCGTTCTAATTCTTAGCTTACAGAATGCTTCGAGTAGTTGCTTCTAGAAGCATGCAGGAGGGGGTGGGGGAATGGCTCAGTCGGTAAGAACACTTCCTCAGGACTTCGGTTTGAATTCCCAGCACCCTAACAAAAAGCCAGCCATGGCCATGCATCACAGGTGCCTTTCAGTCTGAGCTGGTCTAGGAATATCTTTTAGATGCTCTCAGACATCAGTGACCAGTCATCATGTAAAGCATCCTGAGACCTCAGTCTGCTCATTTCCTCCATGTTCTCTCTTGAGGAGGAAGAAAGTCTTTCCTTGAATCATCTTCTACATGAGCAATGGAGCCATGTTGAATATTAGTCCCAGAGGGAAATGTCAAAGGCATTCAGGCCTTTGGACTGAGGATATTTCAGCATCCAGTGGTAAGCAGAAAATGTCATTCCCTTCACCAGGGCTGGGCCTCAGCAGTCAAAGCCTCACTCGGTGCTGGGACCTGAAGTTCAGTGTGTCAAAGCTGGCTTGGGCTCCATAGATCCAGGGATGCACCAAAGTGTGGGCCTATCTGTGAAGGTTGGCCATGCAATGGGAGCGGCAGTGGCCGAGGCTGCAACGCCTTCTCCCGGAAGTATAGGAGGATGTGAGAGTTTTTCCCTCGCTGTGACCGCGTCTCTCTGATGCTCTGATCTGTGAGAGCACCCTCCCTACTGGACAATGGAGGTTCCACAACTCCCACTACTTGGCTGTTTCAGGAGGAGATTTCCTTCATTAGCTGGAATTTATCAAGTTCAAACTGCTTCAAGGATACCGCTCAGGTGGTGAGGTTTACCTCTCCCTCCTACCAAGCATACTTCTAGGTGATTTGTTCCCTTCTCAGACTATCAGTCCACAGGCCTCTCTGGGTGCCAGCGTGGACTCCAGCAAGCCTGTTGGCTAGCAGAGAGTCTAGACTCTACCAGACAGGGTAATTTTGCCCATGGAAATTCATAATCTCATGCCACATTTCCAAAAGAATAAAGTGTCCTAGCCAACATTCCCTTCCTTGATTATCATGGAAGTCTTGGGGGAAAAGAGCAACTTCCTGTGTTCTTTTGGAGCCTACAGAAGCAAGGAAAAAGCCAAATTCCATAGTGGCTTCAAAAAAGGTTTCTCTGACATCCCATCACCACCAAGGAGGAAAGAGGGGAAGAGGGTG
This sequence comes from Peromyscus aztecus, assembly GCA_902168405.1. Taxonomy (NCBI): domain Eukaryota; kingdom Metazoa; phylum Chordata; class Mammalia; order Rodentia; family Cricetidae; genus Peromyscus; species Peromyscus aztecus. The sequence continues at coordinate 5,440 of CABHPQ010000595.1, read as the reverse complement.
TGGGGTGTGCAGATGTCCAAAGTGAGAAGAGGGTGTGGTGTGTGCAGATGTCCAAGGTGAGAAGAGGGTATGGTGTGTGCAGATGTCCAAGGTGAGAAGAGGGTGTGGGGTGTGCAGATGTCCAAAGTGAGAAGAGGGTGTGGGGTGTGTGCAGATGTCCAAGGTGAGAAGAGGGTGTGGTGTGTGCAGATGTCCAAGGTGAGAAGAGGGTGTGGTGTGTGCAGATGTCCAAGGTGAGAAGTGGGTGTGGGGTGTGCAGATGTCTAGGGTGAGAAGAGGGTGTGGTGTGTGCAGATATCTAAGGTGAGAAGAGGGTGTGGGGTGTGCAAATGTCTAGGGTGATAAGAGGGTATGGTGTGCAGATGTCTAAGGTGAGAAGATGTTGTGTGTGCAGATGTCTAGGGTGAGAAGAGGGTGTGGGGTGTGCAGATGTCTAAGGTGAGAAGAGGGTGTGGGGTGTGCAGATGTCCAGGGTGAGAAGAAGGATGGCCCTGTGTGCTTTAGGGCAAGGATAAAGCTGAAGGCATCCTCAACAAGCCGGTAGAACTTAAGCTTGAAGGTCCATTGCAAGTATGGCTCTGCTTAGGCCTTTGAATTGACTTTATATTGATAATTACATTTTTTTCCCTTTTAGAGTCACCCTCTCAATCTTATAATGCCAGGTCCTCAAAACCCAGGTCCACTTCTAATTATGTGTCTTTCACTTTACAGGAAAGTGAGGTAGATTTGGGCTGTTCCAATATCAGATGTGTATTTATTATAAACTTGGAAATTGCCTGTTGATTGAACCTTTGTTAGTGTGTCTAGAGACAGGTTGTGACTCAAAGTCTATTTGCCCTGATACACATGTGAGTTACTCAAGCTTTGTCTCATAAACTCTTTTTATCCCCGGGTACACCCTTGATTGAAAATGAGCCTTTTTAAAATTTGTTTGTTGTTGTTTTTTTTTTTTTTTTTGAAAATGAGCTTTTTACAGACAGCATGGGATGACCTATAGGGATGGGAAGAGATGGGATCGCAGGCGTGACTGGGAAGAAGTGTGGATGGAAAGAAATGGGGATGGGAAGATGCTGTGGAGTATCACTTTAACTATGTAAAGATGTGTTCCATTTGTTTATGCTACATTTGTTTAAAGATGTAAAGATGTGCTGCTTTCCCTGGCTAAGGCACCTGATTGGTCTAATAAAAAACTGAATGGCAAATAGCTAGGCAGTAGAGTGATAGGTGGGGCTGTCAGGCAGAGCAAATAAGTAGGAGGAGGAGTCTAGGAGGGAGAGGGAAAGGGAGAGGGACAGGGAAGGGGGAGGGAGGAGGGGGGAGAGGGGGGAGGGGAGGAGAGGGGGAGAGGGAGAGAAGAGAATGAGGGAGAAAGAGAAGGAGACACCTGGGTCAGGCAGCCAGCCACAGAGGAAGCAGGAAAGTAGGACACACAGAATGAAAGAAAGGTAAAAAGCCCTGAGGCAAAATGTAGATGAAGAGAAACAGGTCAAATTAAGTTATAAGAGCTAGTGGGACAAGCGTAATATAAGGCTGAATATTCATAACTAATAATAAATCTCTATGTCTTGATTTGGGAGCTTGTTGGTAGTCCAAGAAAGCCTGCTATAGGAAGAGGTGGGATGGGAAGATGCAGGGATGGGAAGAGGTGGGGTTGGTGGGATGGGAAGGGGTGGGGTTGGTGGGATGGGAAGGGCTGGGGTTGGTGGGATGGGAAGGGCTGGGGTTGGTGGGATGGGAAGAAGTAGGGATAAGAAGGGGTGGGGATGGGAAGGGGTGGGGATGGGGAGGGATGGGATCAGAGGTGGCAACTGGAAGAGGCAAGAACTGAGGAGAGAATGTGATCTCAGTCCATCCTGTGACAAACTTCAAGTTTTGGGTCCTATCCTCCTGCCTCTCTCAGGCCAACTCTCCCATGCCCTAACCCACCTTGGACAGACCTTTCGAATTTTACAGTGGAAACAAGTGAGCACCATGAGACTTCCTAATTGACGGTGAAAGAGCCATAGATGGAACCTGCTTCAATGGAGATGAGGGCATTTTGCAAGACTCTACACAGAATGTCTCCCCTCACACTCCTTACAATGACATACAACAGTTCCTCCCACAGAGAAGCACAAGCCAATGACAGCTTCCCTGCAATCCAGCAGAGTCTGGCTACAGCGAAAAGTTGTACTATGTGACTTCCAAGCCAACTCCATAAACAGCAACAGAGCTTTCTCCTAGTTATTTGTTCTTGGAACTTAGCTGCTCTGAGCCAAGGAAACTCCAGATTTCTATAAGAGGGTCCCATGTGATCAAGCTGTCATGGGAGTGGGACTCTCAGGGACCTCAGAGCCCCTGATGGGAACCCAGCAGACATGAACTCCATGCAGAGAGATGAGGTGGCTTGACCAAGGCCTGCCAAATGGAAAATTCATGAGCAAATTCACCATTTCCCCCATTTTCCTCTCTGTTATTGAGTTTTAGTTTCATTCTATTGTGGTCAGAAAAGATATTTGGTATGATTTCAAGCTTTGTTAAGATTTATGATTTGTTAAGATTTATATTTTCATGTGCGTGCTATCCTGGAGAACATTCCTTGTTCATTGGAGAAGAGAGCACAGTCTTCTGCTGTTGGGTAGAATATCTGTGCACATCTATGGTCTACAGTGTTCTTCAGCTCTTGTTTCTTTGTTGGTTGTGTGGTTTGAATGAGAATGGCCCCACAGGCCATCTGAATGTTTGGTTCCCAGTTGGTGGACTGTTTGGGAAGGATTAGGAGGTATGGCCTTGTTGGAGGAGGTGTGTCACTGAGGATGGGCTTTGAGGTTTCAAAAGCCCACAACAGTTCCTGTCTCCATCTCCGCCTAGTGCATGAGGATCAGGTTTAAACTCTCAGCTACTGCTCCAGTGCCGAATCTGCCTGCCTTCTGCCATGATTCCTGCCATGGTGGTCACAGACTCACCCTCTGACACTGTAAGCAAGCCCCCAGTTAAATGCTTTCTTCTCTAAGTTGCCCTGATTATGTTGTCTTGTTCCAGCAATGGAAGAGTGACTAAGACAGAAGTCTGCTGTGTGGGGCTCTACCCATTGCTGAAAGCAAGGCACCAGGACTGAGTGTGCATTGCTGTCGGGGTCTCCTTTCTGCT
>CABHPQ010000594.1:46504-58265 GCA_902168405.1 Peromyscus aztecus | reverse complement strand
ACTTCTCATACCTGGGTTAGAATCAGACCAGTGAAATCTCACTTACAAAGGTTGGAAGCCAGACATTCCTCTAAAGCTCTCCCTAGTTAATCCCAATGTGTAACCACGTGAGTCACACTACTAGAAAGTGAGTCACACTACTAGAAGGCCGGACAGCCAGACCAAATTCCAGCACAGAGGAGTTGGGCATGCAATCCCATTTCCTGCTGTGGCAACTGGCAGTTGTTAGCCGCTGGGCGATGGAGAAAGAGTGTATAGTCCCTAGTAAGTGGCTATGCTCCAGCAGGAGACCGTAAATTGCTTGATCTTGATAAGTTGAAAAAAAAAAAAAAAAAAAAAAGACACGAAGTTGGGTGGATGGGGTATATGATCAAAAACCATTGTACAAAAGAATAACAAATAAATAAAAATTTTAAAAGGAGTATATAAATCTCAAAAAAGTACTTATTTTTAAAAGGATTATGTAAATTCCAAAGAAATCATCATAGAACTAATGCAACTTTTTTTTTTTTTAAAGAAGAAAGTAAGACCAACAAAGCCACAATAACAAAAACAGCATGGCTCCGACACAAAAGCAGACTAACAGAATTGAAAAAGAAGACCCAGAAATAAATCCATGAGGCTCCAGCCATCTGATTCTCAAGAAAGGCACCAAAAACATACGTTTGAGAAAAGAGATTTTTTTTTTTTGACAAATGGTGCTGGGAAAGTTGGATATCCACAGAGAACAGTGAAACAAGATTTTTACCTCTTCCCTGGTTAAAAAAAAAAAAAAATCAAATCAAAATGGGTTGAAGACGTTTGTGTAAGGGCTGAAGCATCGGACTGACCAGAATAAAGCGCAGGGAAGCTCACAGACGCTCGGGCTGTAGTTTTTTCAGTGGGACTCTGGCAGCTTAGGAAATAAGATCAAGAACTGACTGACACGTGGGATTGAACAAAATTAAAATTTTTCTGTGAATCAAAGGGGGAAAAAAAATCACCAGTGTAAACAGCCTATAGGGTAGGAGAAAATCTCTACCAGACTAATTTTCCAACAAATTAATATCCTGTTAGGATTCTGCCCTGCTCCGGATGCATGACCACACATGCGCAGTTCAGGAGCTAGACAAGGGGTCTTGTGTCTTATGTTATCAGTGTGCGCTGGTGATCACGCATGGTCACACAATCTGCACCTTCGCATTCGTGGTGTGGCTCTGTAAGTCCACCTGCGCCTTAAAGAGCCGTGACTCAGACCCCACCCTCTCTCTCTGTTCTGCTCCCTCTTCCCCCGACCATATTTCCCTCTCTCTGCACGTGCTCCTTTCCCAGGCCTGTTTCTTCTCCCCCACCCCCACCCCTCTTCCTCCTAATAAAGCTCTCTGCTACCATAGGCATTCGCGCCCGGGCCTCGTGACCTTTTCTCGGGGTAACATGCACCGTTTATCATTCATTTCATATCCAGAATATGCAGAAGTACTCAAAACCTTGAATACCAAGAAAAGAAGTAATCTAACTAATAAATGGTCACATGAACTGAATACTTTTCAAAAGAGAGAATACAAATGATTAATAAATATGTAGGGGAAAAAAACATCTTTAGTCATCAAATAACTCAAAGAAAGGGAGGGGGAGCTTCTTCTATGGAGACAGGAAAACAAGAGGAGAGAAAAAGGAAGCTATTAGTGTTACTGAATGGTAGAGAAGGAGGCCTGAGATAACAATAGATAGCAACTCCATCTTGTTGCCTGCAGGTTAAAACTAGCTTGACAACGGGTCTTTGAAGGGGAGTAGATCATTAGTGAAACACTTGCCTAGCATGGTGTAGGGTCTGGGTTCTATCTGCTGCCCATTGTACTACCAAAGGGGGGAAAAAAAGGACCCAGGCCAATAATAAAAGGCTTTTGTACATTGGTTATAATATATCTTTGTTATGCTCCTTCTAAAGCACACTGAACCACACACTGTTCCTCATGCCAACATGTTCTTTTCTACATGCCTAATATCCTTTGCCTGATAAAATCACACTTGTTTTTCACAGTTGTGATTTGAAAGAAAATGGCCCCCAAAAGGAGTGGCACTATTAGGAGATGTGGCTTTGCTGAAGTAGGTGTGATCTTGTTGGAAGAAGTGTGTCACTGTGGGAGTAGGCTTTGAGGTCTCTTTTGTTCAAGCTTTGCTCAGCGTGACAGTCAAACCACTTCCTATTGCCTGCTGGATCAAGATGTAGCTCCTTCTCCAGCACCATGTCTGGCTGCACGTCGCCATGTCCTGCCATGATGGTAATGGACTACACCTCTGAAACTGTAGGCCACCCAATTAAATGTTTTCCTTTTTAAGAGTTGCCATGGTCATGGTGTCTCTTCACAGCAACAGAAACTCTCAACTACGACAACAGTCTAGCCCATAATTCTAGCTTCTGTGGATCCCTGTAGACCCCTCTTCCCAGCCATTCACCAGAGGTGTTCTCCATGCCACCTCCTCAAGAATACACACCTCAGTGAGAGCACTCACCATATACCATCTTCATTATTTGTTTTTACGCACCTGGTTCAGTTATCTATTTCTACGTAACAAGCTACCCTAAAGCACAGTCCATTAAACAATAATAATCTATTGATCCTAAAATCCGTGGTTTGAATGGGATCGACTGTATAGCACTGCTCCACATGACATGAGCTCTCCAGTCAGCTGGAAGGCTCAACTAACTAGAACATCGTGGTGGTTCACTCTGATGTCTGGGCCACAGCAGGGATAGCCGTGGAGCTAGGCTTCTTTCTCTCCTTGGGACAGGTGTTTGTTTGTTTGTTTGTTTGTTTGTTTGTTTTTATATACATATTTTTTTCCAGACAGAGTTTCTCTGTGTAGCTCTTGCTGTCCTGGAACTTGCTCCATAGACCAGGCTGAGCTTGAACTCACAGAGATCTGCCTGTCTCTGCCTCTGTTGGGATTAAAGGAATGCACCACCACCACATGGCTCCATGGGAGAGTTTTACATGGTCCCCTCTATTCCCCGCCCCCCGCCCCCCGCAACAATGGTAGCTCAACTTCCTACACAGAAATTTAGGTTTTCAAGAAAAATATTGCAAAGAAAGGAAACAGAGGCTGCCAGGCCTCTTAGAGGGGAGACCCTTAACTGCCACCACGTCACTTCGCTGCTGTTGACAATTACAGAACATTTTACAGAAGGGCACAGTCACGTAGGGAGCTGTCTCTCTCTCTCATCTTCTACTTGCTCAAAGGTCAGAGGTTATATCTTTTTTTTTTTATCTTGCGGCCTCAAAATCTGGTGTGGACCAATTATTAAATGATGGATGACTGAGTTGATGGTTGATGTTGAGAGGGAGGAATCAGGCTCAGGCCAAGTTAGGAATGGTCATGGCCAGCTGGGTATGGTGACATAAGACTTTGATCCCAGCACTTGGGAGGCAGAAACAGGTGGATTTGAGTTCGAGGCCAGCCTGGTCTACATGGTGAGTTACAGCTACACACTGAGACCTTGTCTCTGAAGAAAAAAAAAAAGGATCATTTTGGTCAATGGCAAGATGGGAGTGATAGTAAAGGGTCTCAAAGTCAGATTTCTGATGTGATGTCAAAATGAGACCATGGCCGTACATGCATACATGCATGCCATAAACTTTTTGAATTGAGCTAAATGTCAATTCTCTAAATGAAAAGTGCTATGGATAAACATTTTTTAAAAACTGTACCATATATGTGGGATTTCGTTTAGCGTGTCTGTGTTTTTAATGTGCTGACTCTGACCTAGACCTCTGCTGTCAACTGAGGGCTCTCGGGATTAATGATTGTTAAGTGTGAATGTTAGGTAGGAGCTTCGAGATTGTGTTGCTAAGAGACATTGTGAGAGTACGGTGGAACTCGCTCAGGGACTTCTTCAGGGGACATGGAAAAGGGTCTGAGCTGGGCCCAGCCTGCAACCCCACCCCTATCCAAACTGGGATAATTTTATTTGTTTCATTTTTTTATGTAAATAAGGTTTTATTTGCAAAACATATAAAGGCAAAAGCACCCCCCACCACCACCACCACACACACAGATACACACACCAATATATTGTGGAAATAACATGCTAGTGAAAAAAAGATGAATTAACAGGATTAACCGTGAAGACCCAGCTGAAGCTGGGCAGCCTGAACTGGCAGCAGCCCAGGGCAGCATAGTTTTATTGGCAAGTGTAAGAGGAGATGAAAGAGAACTGGAAGGAGAATGCACAGAAGCTCAGAGTCTAAATTTTAGCTCAGGTTTTACTAACCAGCTTTCTAACCTGGGATGGGGCATGCTCGAACTCTGGAGCTCAAGTTTTCTCATTTGCAAAATAAGGACACAGGTCTGAAGAAATTCTAAGGCTTAGGATTCCTGCTGTAAGACTCTTTTCTGTTTTTTTTTTTTTAATGTTTATTTTTTATTTAACATCACAAACGTAGTTTTCCCTCCCTCCTATCCTCTCAGCCCTTTCCCCTACCTCTCTCCACCCCTCTACCCCAAAATCCACTCCTCTTTTATTTCTGTTCAAAAAAGGGCAGTCCTCCCATGGATAGCAACAAAACATGGCATATCAAGTTGCAGTAAGACTAAGCATCTCCTCTTGTGTTAAAGCTGGGCAAGGCAACCCAGTCTGAGGATTTGGGTCCCAAAAACCAGCAAAAGAGTCAGAGACAGCCCCTGTTCCCACTGTTAGGAGTCCCACAAGATCAAGTTGCATGACTGTCAAACATATGAAGAGGCCTAGGTCAGTCCCGTGCAAGCTTCCTGGCTGTTGGTTCAGTCTCTGGAAGCTCCTGTGAGCCCAGGTTAGTTGATTCTGTGGGTTTTCTTATGATGCCCCTGATCCTTCTGACTCCTACAATCCTTCCTCCCTCCCTTCAGCAGGATTCCTGGAGTTCGGCCTAATGTTTGACTGTAGATCTCTGCATCTGCTTCTGTCAGTTGCTGGATGAAGCCTCTCCGATGACTGCTGGGCTAGGAACCAATCTGTGAGTACAGCAGAATATTGTTAGGCATCATAACATTGACTCTTTAGTTAACGGTGGCACATAACTTTAATCTCAGCACTCGAAAAGCAGAGGTAGGAGGGTCTCTGAGTTTGAGGCCAGGCTGGTCTACAAAATGCGTTCCAGAATAGCCAGAGCTACACAGAGAAACTATCTCAAAAAAACAAACAAATAAAACAAACAAAAAAAGGACTCCTTGACTCTAAAGCAGCCGTTTTTGACCTATGGGTCCCAACCCCTTGGGGGTCAAACAACCCTTTCACAGGGGTCACCTAAGGCCATCAGAAAACACAGATATTCACATAACAGTAGCAAAAATACAGTTATGAAGTAGCAATGAAAATAATTTTATGGCTGGGGAACATGAGGAATGTACTAACATTAGGAAATACAACATTAGGAAGGTTGAGAATCACTGCTCTAGGGAGTTAATGAATTAGTAGAGGTGACTGACCATGGTTTGCAGGCTGTATGCATTATTGAATAGGATCAGAGGAAGCCTGGGATTTGCAGGACTGAAAGGGAGGTAGGGGAGGTTTAGGAAGTTCCTGTTGGAGTATACTATATACTTAGGTCAGAAAATATCCAATATTGAATAGCGCAGAAACTTGGTATCAGTACACTATGGATACTGCACCAAGATACTCTGTTCACAAAACAGTACAGAATTCACAACTCTAACAGGTAGACACACTCATGTCAATAATAAAGATGAGGAAAGTCAAGGACAGTAATATATGTCTGTGATCTTAGCAGCTGGGGCTTGAGGTGGGAAGACTGAGAGATATAGCCTAGGCTACATAGTGAGGGCAAATAGCAAGATGCTATTTTAAAATAAATAAATAAATAAATAACATTTAAATTTTTTTAAAGTTAAGAAAATTGGATCTAAGAGGATTTTTTTATTGTTTTTATTATTAGATTTTCATTTATTCCCCTACGGTGTTATGAGATATTTGATTACACTGTGTAAAGATACAGCACTGTGATTTGTTTAATAAAAAGCTAAACGGCCAATAGCTAAGCAGGAGGTATAGGCAGGACTTCCAAACAGAGAGAGCTCTGGGAAGATGAAAAGGTGAGTCACAAGATGGACGCAGAGGAAGCAGGACATGTAGGAGGAGAGGGAAAAGCCACGAGCTACCTGGCAGCATGTAGATGAATAGAAATGAGTTCATTTAAGTTATAAGAGCTAGTTAGAAACAAGCCTAAGCTAAGGCCAAGGTTTCATAATTAATAAGAAGTCTCCGTGTCATTATTTGGGAGCTGGCTGGACAGAGAAAGACTCATTACACTAGGGTAGCACAACTTCTAAGAGGGACTCAAATCTGAGCACTTAAATGCATACCTTTATTCTTTCCTATTCACAGAAAATCCCTGTTCATATTTACTACTTTAGAAAACCCTGACGGAGGAGGCATTTTGTCAACTAAGTTCACTTCATATTATAAAGCTTGGCTTCCAACACATAAGCCCCTAGTAGGTCCTTTAATTATATAATGAAAATGCTAGTAGTATTAATGACTGCTGGTTAAATAGGATTTATTTTTGAAATACAAGTCAACAGACTGCATTGATAATTTTCATACTGGTCTATCACATTGTCTTGTGAGAAATCTCTGCTGTTAAGAGTGAACTTCGAGGCTGGAGTGATGACTCAGTGGTTAAGAGCACCAACTGCTCTACCAGAGGACCTGGGTTCAACTCCAAGTACCCATATGGCAGCTAACAATGGTCTGTAACTCCAAGATCTGACACCCTCACACAGACATACATTCAAGTAAAACACCAATGCACATAAAATAAAGATAAATAGACTTAAAAAAAAAAAAAAACAGAGTGAACTTCGAGCCAGGTGATAGTGGCCCATGCCTTTAATCCCAGCACTAGGGAGGCTGAGGCAGGCAGAACTCTGAGTTGAAGCCTCTGAGTTCAAATCCAGCCTGGTTTACAGAGTGAGTTCCAGGATAGCCAGTGATACACAGAAAAACTCTGTCTTGAAAAGCAATAACAAGCAAGCAAGCAAACAAACAAACAAACAGGAAAGAATGGATCATGAAAGAATGGAAAACTTTCAGAGAAACTAAAAAAGATTTGAAATTCTGCTCTATGAAATCAGTAAAATGATGGGTGGCAGAAGTATCTGAAATATTTTATGTTTGGGGAACTTATAAAATAGGTAAGTATAAAAAAGTATATAAAAAAAGGTTTACGTCTGTTAAAACATGTAATGAACCACAGGACTTCTTCCTAGGGGCACTTTCATCTAGTCCCCATAGCTCTGTGAACATTACTACTCTCTTGTTAGTGATCTAAAAACTGAGGATTACATAGGCTAAAGTTTTGTCCAGGGAAATGAAGCTAGTAAGTAAAACCAAGTTTTGTTTGTCAGACTCCAAGTCCAGTGTATTTCCATTATGCTACAAGGCACTTTATAAAAATGGGTATTTGACATCACAGAAAAATATAGTAGCTGTTACACAATAAAAAGAATTGGCTATTTCATCCCCTTGAGAAGGAAATGTTATTCTTCCCAGAGGTTTGGTTGTTAAGGTAACTATTAAAATTATCGTAGGCATTGATTTGAGATGTATGACTAAAGCTTTAAAACACGCAAATAAAACTAAATTGTAAGGTGGTCAGGAGTTAGCACTATGAACGCAGGTGTTGCTTAGCAGTTACAAGATTGGGAAATCTATTGGCTATTTCAATGCTCTTTACAATTGAACACTTACATTCAGATTAGTCCAAATTGCTAAGCTCCTTGTTGGGTTTGGTAGGTTTTTCCTTGGTTTATTTTTTTTTTCCTTGTAGGTGAAGTATCTCTGTATGTCCTGGCAGATGCTCTTCAAATAACCACACAGACTTAATATTAATTATAAATGCTTGACTGATAGCCTAGGCTTGTCTCCAGCCAGCTCTTACAACTTAAATTAACCCATTTATTTTAATACATGTGATGCCCTGAGGCTCATTTACCTCCTCTGTGTACTTCCTATCCTGCTTGCTCTGCGTCTCATGGTGTCTCCTCAAGACTTCTCAGCCCCGGCCCTTCTTCCCAGCATCCTCTTAGTCTGACTCTCTCACCCAATCCCTTCCTGCCTAGACATCCACCAATCAGTTCTTTATTAATCAGTGAGAGCAATACATATTTACAGTGTACAAAGATTATTTCCCAGCAATTCCTTTTTTTTTGGGGGGGGGGTAACTATTAAAATTATCATTTGGTTGTTTGCAGTGCTGAAGATCAAACCCAGGGTTTCCCACACTCTAGACAAGTGCCTAGCAAGATTTTCAGCCCATTTTACAGACAGTCATTTTACAGAGGGCAATTTTCTGGATCTCAGGATGACTGTTCTTCAAACCCATTCTGATCTGGGATTTCCTCTAGCTGAACTGCTAACCATGTTGCATGACCTTCATGGCAGGCATTACCCTCTGATCTTTAGTTTCCTCAGCTTTAAGAGTTCCTGTACTACTGGGTTGGTTTGAAAATTAAATATGAAAGTATAAACAAAGCAGAGAGCTAAGGATTTGGCATTCAGAAAACACTAGTTCTTTCCCTTTGGAGATTTACAAGTATTTGTACACTGGGCTTCACAATAATAAGAAAAACATAGGCGCCCACAAACAAACACCAATTAAAAAAAAAAAAACGGGCTAGAGAGATGGCTCAGAGGTTAAGAACACTGGCTGGCCGGGCGTTGGTGGCGCACGCCTTTAATCCCAGCACTCGGGAGGCAGAGCCAGGCGGATCTCTGTGAATTCGAGGCCAGCCTGGACTACCTACCAAGTGAGTTCCAGGAAAGGCGCAAAGCTATACAGAGAAACCCTGTCTCGAAAAACAAAAAAAAAAAGGAACACTGGCTGTTCTTCTAGAGGTCCTGAGTTCAATTCCCAGCAACCACATGATGGCTCATAACCACCTATAATGAAATCTGGTGCCCTCTTACGGCATTCAGGCAGAGCACTGTATACATAATAAATAAATATTTAAAACAAACAAACAAAAAACCTCTGTGCTGCACCCAGCATTAAAAGGTGGGCTATTTAGCACTGCCCTATACCTTATTTACAGCCACCAGGAACTTGATAGAGAAATAATAGATGTTGAATTCAGCTGAAATCAAATTACACCACCCCCTGAGATCTGGAGCGGTTAGAGAAGCCCACCACAGGCGGCCTCTCATTGGCCAGTTTCTGCCTAATACAGAAAAAGGATGCTGTTGTCCTTGCAACATTCTCCTTGGTCTCTAGGTCCTGCCTTTTAGTCATAGTTCATTCCAGCTGAACTACAATTCCTCCAGACATGACTGAAGCGATGGGCCGGATCTAACAAGATTAAGTTTAATAGGGATAAATGTAAAGACTTATACTTCCGTTTAAAAGGAATCCTGTGCAAGTGCTAGATGGGGGATATACGGATTAGCAGCAACGTGTGTGAAAAAGACTTAGGGGTTTTAGCTGATATTAGGCTCAATTAGTCAACAGTATGTTTCCTCTAACAAGAAAACGTATGCGACATGAATCTGCCTTGACTCCTGCCCCAGCCTGGCAATTCCCTTACTGCCAGAATTCTTAAACTTTACCAGTCACAGAGATGTAGATGGCTTCTCTCATTTTTCAGTACATCTAGGGTGGGGCCTGAGAATTTGCATTCCTAAGAAGTGTCCAAGCCTGGGCTAAGATTCCTGACTTTGGGTATAACTCCTCTCTCCTGCCTGGTCAGGTGGTGGTGGGTCTGCTGAGAGCAAGAATGGGGAAGAGACTGGAGTCCTAAGAGAGCTGAGGAAAGAGGAGCGCTGTGTGCTGCAGTATTATTAGTAAAATTAATAACAGTGAACATTCTTCGAGGGTTGATTGTGGGTGAGAAATTCTACCAAACACACCACGATGCTTGTGTAGTGATAGTAATAACCACCATCCACGCAGCGTTGGCCTGTGTTGTTTTGTTCTGTGTGCTTTACAGATTTAACGCTTATAGATTCCTGAGGGACATTATTGCTGGGCTCCTCTTTCAGATAAGGATACTGCAATCCAAAGAAGAAACCCACAAAGGTCACATTTACACAGTCTCAAGAGACAGGGCAGGATTTGGACCCTGATGTGCTGACTACACAACTCTGTGGTGCTAAGGAGACCTCTGCGGAGCCTTGACTGAGGATGCAACTTAGCTCCAAAGAGAAAAACAAAGTAATGTAGAGGGCTGGGTGGAGTGTGGAAGAGCAGAATATGGTTTCCTATGTAATGGAATACTATCCAGCCATAAAAAAAAAAAACGAGAGAACTATGGGAAGCACAAAACAACAGGAAGTAATTACGGTGAGTGAATGAAGTCAGACTAGGGGTGGGAAGGAGAGGAAAGAGTGTTAACTAATGGACAGTGACTGAGAAAATCAGAGGTTGCCTAGGGATGGCTAGGGACTGCGGGAAGGGGACTTTGAAAACAGGCAGGAGAGAAGAGATCACAAACAGGCACAAGAACACCTTGGAGAAAAGTAAATATTTTGCTGCCTTTATGATGGCCCTGCTTTCAAATGGTTTGGAATGTGCCAAAGTACATCGATTTGTACACGTTACCCATTGTGCATTGTCTGTTCATCCTTGTTCAGTAGAAACACACTTGGGTCTGAGTGTATTAATTCACAAATGGTGTGAAGCAGACCTCAGTTACTCTTGTGCTAACTGACCCACATTTGTGTGGGGTGCAGAGTCATCCCAATAAAACAGGCAATGTTGATAAGTGGCCCCATATCATAACTAATATATATTTAAAATGTCGCAACGATTTCCAAGTAGAAATACCGATTAAATAATAACTTATAGTCCCTAAAAATCCAACTAAATAGGACAATCAATTACTAAATTATAGCGTATTAAAAAACAAATCATAGCTGGGCGTGGTGGTGCATGTCTTTGATCCCAGCACTTGGGAGGCTGAGGCAGGTTCTCTGTGAGTTCGAGACCAGCCTGGTCTACGTAGTGAGCTGCAGGCCAGCCAAGTCTGCACAGTGAGACACTGACCCTCACCCCCTAAAGAGAATCAAACTTAGGAGGTCACGGATTCTAAAAACTAAATAATATTTACATTTAAAACAACAGTAATTACAGTGGAAGCAATTTTGGGTCTTCAATCAATTCCCTGTTTAGAAGAAAAAAAAAAGTTACAAAACCAGAGACCCTCAGCCAGACATGATACAGAGGGCGGGAGACCTTGGAACACTCTCGGCCCTAAGGGATGTCTCCATCACATCCCTCCCCTCAGGACTTAGAGAACCCCGAGGAAGAAGAGGCAGAAAGAGGCAGAAAGAATATAAGCTAGAGGGAATGGAGGACACCAAGAAAACAAGGTCCTCTAAATCAACATGACCAAAGTTCATATGAACTCAGCGAGTCTGAGACAGAGAGCCTGCACAGGGCCTGTACCGGTCTGCGCCGGGTCTTTGTGTATAATACCACGCTTTCCAATTTAATGTTTTTATGGGATTCCTGAGTGTGCGAATGAGTGGGTCTCTGTTTCTTGTGCCTTCTTTGGGGCTCTTTTCCTTCTGTTTGTTTTGTCCAATTCTGATGTGTTAGTTTTTGTTTAACTTATTTTATTTTATGTTTATCCCTGAGAAGCCTGTTTGTTTTCTAATGAGAGATTCATTGGGAGGGGAGGTGGGGAGAAATTGGGAGGAGTAGAGGGAGGGGAAACTATAATCAGGTCAGGATGTATTATGTGAGGAAAAAAATTTATTTCAATAAAACGGGGGGGGGGGGGGGGGGGG
>CABHPQ010000594.1:35661-46404 GCA_902168405.1 Peromyscus aztecus | reverse complement strand
TAGTATTCTCTTCTGAAGTCAATAGGAGGATATATTTATTCTCTAGTCCATTCTTTTTTTCCTTTGAGACAGGGTCTCATTATGTAGCCCTGGTTGGCCTGAAGCTCACCATGTAGACCAGGCTAGCCTTGAGCTCACAGAGATCTGTCTGCAGCTGACTTCAGAGCGCTTAGACCAAGAGTGTGTGCCACCATGCCTTATGTAGATTTATTTCTATGTAATAGATGTTAAAAATTAAGTTTCCGGCTGGGCGGTGGTGGTGCACGCCTTTAATCCCAGCACTCGGGAGGTAGAGTCAGGTGGATCTCTGTGAGTTTGAGGCCAGCCTGGGCTACAGAGAGAGTTCCAGGAAAGGTGCAAAGCTACACAGAGAAACCCTGTCTCAAAAAACCAAAAAAAAAAAAAAGAAAAAAAAGAAAATTAAGTTTCCCTAAGAATCTCTTTTTTGTAACTTAAGTTTTTTTTTTTAAACATTTATTTATTTTGTCTGTATGTGAGAGTGTGGCACACCAAAGGCATGCATGTTAAGTTTCAAACCCAGGACAAATGACTGAGGTGCCTATTTAACATATGAAAGAGGACCTGGCCTCCAGGTTCTCCCAGCAGCCCTCAGTCCCTCCCTGTTACAGGGCATGGCTCACCTACCCAAACCTCTACCCTGAACTCTCCAGCCCAGGGCCTGGCCGCCCTCCTCGCAGAGGATCTTCCCTGTATAATGCAGCCATTTTGGTTACCTGCCCTATTTTGTACCTTTGGCCTCCTGACTGCTGCACCTCCTTCCTCTCTCTCCCATCTCCCTGTCCCTCCTTCTCTCCACATGGCCCAGTTCAGCCTGGACATGTGCACTCTGGACTCTCTCTCTACCTATGCTTTCCCTCTCATTTACAACAAACTGTCTCCTCCACCATACCCAGGAGCAGTCATGTCCTTTCCGGTCCATTTTATTTCTTTTTTTTTTCATTCACATGTGCAGGTCAGAAGACGACTGTTGAGTTGGTTCTCTGCCTCCATCACAGGGAACTCAGGTCGTTGGCCTTGGGGGTGTGCCTTTACCTGATGAACCATTGCCCCATCTCCCCTGTTCTTGCAACCTTTTGGATAACTCCTTTTGATGCGTGTGGAGCTTTGCTTTGCTTAGCTTCATAACCTTTTTTGTTTGTTTGTTTTTTGAGACAGTGTCTCTGTGCAGCCCTGGCTGTCCTGGGACTCTGATCAGGCTGGCCTCAAACTCAAGCCTGCTTCTGCCTCCCAAGTGCTGGCATTTCATAACTTGCTTTTTAAAATAAAACAGAACGCACCAGTTTGTCACAGGAGCTACCTAAGAAGCCCAATAGCCCATGCGTTTTTAACATGTCAATTAGAAGGGGGCTGGGGAGATGGCTCAAGAGTTAAGAGCACTGGCTGCTCTTCCAGAGGACCGAGGTTCAATTCCCAGTACCCTGCGTGGCCAGACCACAATCATCTTTATCTCTAGTTCCAGGAGATCCGATGCCCTCTTCTGACCTCCTTGAGAATCAAGCGCATTTCTCATGGTGCACATACATGCATTATTAAGGCAAACACGAATACACATAATTAAAAACAAACAAACAAAAAATCATTAATTAGAAAAATCATTTAAAGATTTAATTCACAGAGCCCCACGTTTCCAGGGCACAGAAGCTATGACAATCAGTGTGTGAAGAATTCTGATCAATCCAGAGACACTCCTGTAGGGCCACACTTGAAGTTGCCAGGATTACTACTAATACCATGCAGTTCTCAGATTACCTGCCATTCAGTATACACCCAGGAAACTGACCTCTCTGTTAATGCAAAACTGGAAGTTTGGGCAACAGTGGGTGGCATAGTCACATCTTTGTTCCACTTTCAAGAATTCTTTCATCCCCTCACTCTATTCCCCGGGGAAAATAAAGTGACACAAGTCAAGGACAACCTCAAGGACACAGCTGAGCCTCCAAGATAAAGAGAGGAGTACAGTTGGGACAGGAGGAGTGAAGAACATGTTGTGTAACTCAAGCAGGTTTAGTCTCCTCCCTCTATGGCCTAGGAAGGCTACGGGGAGGAGGGGAGAGGCCTGCCAGGAGGGAGGCCCTGAAATACAAAAAGCTGTGGATTCAGCCCCAGCAGGGGAAAGGAGCAGGGAAGGATCTGTGGGAAAGACCACGACGAAACAACAGCGTGTAATGCCTCTTCCTCCCCATTCCCAAACCTCGGTACGGTGGGGTGTGCAAATAAAACCTGGAGGCTCTGTGATCAGGTCTTGCCTTCTGACAACTGACACTCAAGCTGAAAGGATTTTAAAGAATATCCTTCCAAGGTTAATTATTGAAGTTTTATTAAGAACCAGCACTGCCTTCGCAATCTCTGATGGTTCCCATGGTGGAGCGGGTGGTTTCCCTCGTATCTAAGAAATCACAGGCCGGGCGGTGGTTGGTACAGGTCATTAATCCCAGCACTCGGGAGGCAGAGACAGGCACATCTCTTTGTGAGTTCGAGGCCAGCCTGGTCTACAGAGAGAGTTCCAGGACAGGATCCAAAACTACAGAGAAACCCTGTCTCAAAAAAATAAAATAAAAAAAAAAAAAAAAAAAAAAAGAAAAAAAATAAGAAAGAAAGAAAAAAAGAAAAAGAAAGAAATCACAGGCCAGGTGGTGGTGTGCACATCTTTAATCCCAGCACTCAGGAGGCAGAAGCAGGTGGATCTGTAAGTTCAAGGCCAGCCTGGTCTACAGAGCAAGTTCCAGGATAGCCAGAGTTACACAGAGAAACCCTGTCTCAGAAAAACAAAAACAAAACAAAACAAAACAAAAAACCAAAGAAATCACAGAACCATATCTAGGTAGCTCCCTTTATAGTATTGTCTTGGTCTGTTTTTTTCTGTTGCAAATTGAGAATACCTAAAATAGTTCATCTAGGAATGTGCATACATCGTTCTGGAGGCTGAGAAGTCCAAGACTGGGGGGTGGGGGGGGTCACATCCGGCAAGTCATGAAGCCTCAACCCACGACAAAGCAGAAGGCCATGTAGACTCCTCTTGGAGAGAGAAAACACAAGGGGTGGACTTCCTTTGTAACAGTCTGCTCCCCTGGGAACTAACCCAGCCCCAAGAGACAAGAGCTCACCCACAGGAGAAAATCAATCCATTCACCAAAGCTTTCCTCTCATGACCCAAATATCTCCTCCAAGGTACCACTTCTCAATACTGCCACGGTGAGGAATAAAGGGGGCAGAAATGCTGCAAACTTGGATTTTGTTAGGTTTCAAACCCAGGACAAATGGCTGAGGTGCCTATTTAACACATGAAAGAGGACCTGGCCTCCAGGTTCTCCCAGCATCCCTCAGTCCCTCCCTGTTGCAGGGTATGGCTGGTATCCCGCTCCCTATCCTGAATTCTCCAGCCCAGGGGCTGGGCTGCCCTTTCCCCACAGGTTCTTCCCTGTATAATCCAGGCATTTTGGTTACTGGTTCCTTTTTGTACCTCCATCTTCCTGCCTGCTGGACCTGGTTCCTCCCTCTCCCCTCTTCCTTCCCCTCCTCCTCTTCCCACGTGGCCCAGCCCACTCTCGACTCTTCCTTTTATCTGCAATAAACTTTCCCTCCACCAAACCTAGAAGCAGTCATGTCCTTTCCTTTTTCCTTCCTTCCTTCCTTCCTTCCTTCCTTCCTTCCTTCCTTCCTTCCTTCCTTCCTCCCTTTCTTTCTTTTTTTCATTCAGATTTCTACTGTGGGTCCAGGTACACTTGAATCAAGAAATGAAATGAGAATAAAGCCTTATGGAGAAGGATCTCAATAAAAGGAGGGTAGTCAGGCTTGGCTTGGTGAGGTAGGATCTGTGAGGAGGCCGATCAAGCTTGGCTTCCCCGGGTAGGACCTGTGACTGGCACAGGCCTACCCATGCCTGCGCTGGACTTGATGCTCCACTCGGTTAAATCCATAATGGGCCTGGGAGTGTAGCTCGGTGTAGAGTGCTTGCTTAGCGGGTATCAGGTTCTAGAATTGCTCCCTACCACCACCAAAAATGTGGGGTGGGCAGTGGCACTTTCAAATGTAAGTTTTGACAAGAAGACGAGTTGGGGATTTGTTCTTTTTTTTTTTTTTTTTTTTTTTTTGCCCAAGGTAGCAAGTTACCTGGTCCCCAAAACAAACGGATACGTGGATCACATCGATGGTGCTCCCTGTTCCTAGTTGTCATATTTATTATGCGGTATTCAAAACAGACTAATGCAAAGTCGCTGCATCTCATTTACCAGCCATGTACTCTAGTGTTCGTTAATACTAATTTACAAATCCTGCCAGGTTCACATTCATTCAGATCCACATTTTACTTTACGTTTTACAGAATGTCAGAACTGCAATCCTAGAAGAGCAGTTTCTCACAGAATGCTTTTCTTCATGTCTGTCTGCATCCTTTTAGCGTGGCAAGCGCATTGGGAACAACTCCATCCACAAGCCTTCTAGTCATAGCCGTACACACAATCTATTCTGAACATTCTACTGACGTTTCTGCTCTTGCAATATCGGGCAGACATTTGGACCATCTAGGGAAGCTTATGAGTACAAACCAGTCCTTAATTTCATCCTTCTCGGCTCCCAGTGCCACTGGCAGAGGAGACCAGAGCTATCCTGAGGGACCAGACTCAAGCAGTTCTGGCCTACCAGGATTTGATGATTGAAGTGAGGCTGAAATCCTAAACAGAAAAGAGTTTGTTTTGCTTTTTTAAATAGTAGGAGTTGGTGGAAGCCAGTACTGCCCCTGCCTCCCCACACCCAGTGTTTTGTGTTATTTTGTTTCCTTTAAGCTAACTGTTAAAAGATCGTGTCTACAGAAGCAGTCGGATGCCATACACTGAATTAGATTTTCTGGGTGCAGGAAAAGCTACAAGATCTGTAGACTGCCTCTTTAGGAGGAAGAGATGGGGAAAAAGAACTAAATGTGAATAAATGCTACAGCAGAGATGATGGGGCGGTGGCGGAGGGGGGTGTGTGGAATGAATAGGTGGAAAGTGAGGAGGAGGTGATGGGAGAATGAAGACCACAGCTAGGAGATTCAGAAATTCCTTCACATTCCACATGCCATGGTGAGCTAAGTAATTGCTCAAGTCAAGTCATTTCATAAGTAGCACGGAACACCAGTTTGGGTGCTCTCAACCTAAAATGTATGTAATAGGCTTGAACTCTGCCCGCTTCCCTTCCTATAGTAGGTTTAGAAGTGATTAGCACAGATGATGACTGAAAAAGTAACATTGTAAGGATTTTTAAAAGCACTCTCAGGTGCACCACTCCTCTAGATTTTTATTTTATTTTATTTTTTTAATTGTTTCTGGAGCTGAGCACACTGTGCGCCAGGTGAGAGACTTTTATTATTAAGAAGCATAGCTCAAAGGCAGGGAGCATAGAGGGCAGAGGTGAAACTAGACAGGTACGTGGAAAAATGACTCTCAACACCAGCTAACTGGAAAAAGTGTGGAATGGAGGCTACAGATAACTTGTTCTGTTCTTTAGGGCACAGCTCGCAAGGAACGACATAGTAGTTACAGGGTTACTGGAAATATTTGAACTTTCCCCATCTTGTAAGTACCTGGATTTGATCTCCCTCTTTATTGAAACATTTTTCCTCCGTCTTTAGATGTTGGACGTTTGCCTCAGGTTGGAAGGAACATACAGAGGAAGACACAGCTCCAGATACGAGGGGGGTTTTCCCTGTAGTTCTCAAAGTAAATGAAGTTCTAACAGGAAATGGCTAAGCAGCCCGGGCGGGCGTCTTTGACAGCACAGACGCTGGGCTTCCCCACCGGCGGACCCCGGAGACAAGAATGTGTTTGCATTTATTTGGGGGGTGATCACAGAACGCAGCAGGAGTGGGGTAAGGAAGTTAGATGAGGAAGCAAAGTTACTGGTAATGAAAGAAGCATTACTGAGCAGTTTCCTGCTGTGAGCAACTGGAGCTCCTTCCTACCCTGGCACTCCGAGGACACCGTAGAAGGTGCTTCATTCAAGTGAAAACTCCTAGTACCCTCGTCCTGCTGTGTTCTAGGTTTGAGAGGAAAGTCCACAGGAAGCTGCTCACAATCCAACAATGTCCATGTACCTGGTGGTACCTCCAGGAGAAATGGCGTGGGTGGTAGGGGGGCGCAGGGGGAGGGATGCGGATAGTGTCAACGATCCAGGATGGAATGTGATTCCAGACGTGATTATGAAAAGCTGCTGGGAGTGGTGGTGGTTCCTCAAGGTCACACAAAGATGGAGGTGGTGCCGAAAGAGTGCCGACCTCGGCAGGAGTGACTCTAAGACTGTAACAGATGGAAAAGAGCATCTAGCTGTCACAGGAGACCAGCATCCCTGGGGAAGCGAAGTTCATGACTACCAGGGAAGGAAGAACAGGGAATATAACTAAAAAGACAAACAATAATCACGTTCAGGCCTCTTCAACTATCCCTCCTATCAACTTTATTTTTGTTTATGTATTTTAGCACATAATCAGCTGTTTTTTTTTTTTTTTTGCCAGACAACATGGGCAAACTTGATCCTCCAGATAATAGGGAGACTAAATGGGTTTGATTACTGGAGTGACAAGATTAAATTTTTATCTTGGCAAGATTGCTCTAGAAATCTCAGCATGTTGGGGATGGCCAGGAAGAGGTAGACAGGAATTATCTAAATAATAGAGCCATGATGTGCTATGATCAGTGCTGCTCAGAGGGCATTGAGAGTGGAAACAGAGAAGCTCTCACCCTGCACACAGCAAGGCTCCTAGGGCTGCATACCATAGGAAAAGATGGAGGAGGAAGGGAGGGCCCCAGGAATGAAGGATGGTGACTCATAGAATTGATGTTGTCTTTGACTGAGATAATAAATTATAGCAGGAAGAAGAGATTTTGTGGTTGGAATTTGGGTCTGTTGAATTCAATGTGGGCTGTTAATCTGGACAAATGTAGCAGGGAGTTTTAGAAAACTGTCTGGAACCTCCAGAGCAAGCTAGACCAACACTCACACTACAGGGCTCTTTACAAAGGAGACGGTAAAATGAAACCACTATGGGTTGGTCATCAAATATTCAGAATTAGTAACGCTTTCTTTTAAATTTAATTTGGAACAATCATTTTCATATACTCACTAATTAGAATTCCCCCTTTCTGATTTTTATTTTAAATATGGGAGTAAAGGCTTATATAGCCATAAAATATAAACTCTTACTGAGCATAATGTGAATCTGTGAATTAAAATATGTAATATAATAGGAAATAGTGCTGGAGAAATGGCTCAGAAGTTAGGCACTTGTACTGTTCTTGCAGAAGACCACAGTTCAGTTCCCAGCATGCACTTCGGGTGGCCTACTGCCAATGCCTTGTAACTCCACCTCCAGACAATCCAACGCAGTGCTCTTTTCTGACACCTTCGGGGACCTAGACTCAAATATGCATACTGTCCCGCCTACATACACATAATTTAAAAACAAATATTAAAAAAAGACTACAGGGGAAATAGAATGTAGGAACTAGAGATGTAAACTGAAGACAAGCTAAAAATACATTGTTCAGACCCTTGGGTAATGGCTGGAAGTGCCAGATCCCTTTCTAGACTGACTGATTCTAGAAACACTCCAGCTGTGTTACAGGAAGGAAACGACTAATTTTAAAGTATGAAATAAATCAGTTATCAATTTCTATTTGCCAAGCTCTCCCCACTCCCCCAGGCTGCGCTCTCTGTGGTATGTACCTGCAGAGACCCTACACAATATTTCTTACGTACCTTTAGGGCACCTCTCTGCTATTTTCCTTACCAAAGCCTAGCAGAAAATTAGTCATAAAGACATGGGCTGAAGTTTGTGGAGGCCCAATAAGTAATACTACTGTTGTCCTCTCTTGAGTTTTGAAGCAAAGGACATAATGTCAACAGAGAACAACAGGCCACTTTTATCATTGTGGTTGATAAAGGCTAGGCTAGAGGATGTGGCGTAGGTGAAAAGCAACAATAGATATTGACGCTCAATCTGTGCGCAAGACAGATTTATCCAACAAGTTATCTGCAAAGATAGATAACCAAAACCCTCTCCCTGCGTGGGAACTCACCTTGGAACACAAACTTGAGGCATGGGAAAGCAAGCCAGAACTCACACGCTCAGCAATTTGTTCCCAAGTGAAGAGGAAGGCGAAGAGCTCTGCATGTCCACCGCCTCAGTCCACCTCTTCCAATACCTCGTTTAAGCAGTTCATTTACTTGGGTGATTACGTACTGAAAATTCGAGTGCATGTGAAGCCATTCCCCACTTCTTTGTCCCCTCCTGCCATCTCCACCACCTAGGCAAAGGACTTAACATGAAAACAGGGCTTAGAGTTACCAAAGTCTTCAGAGGCTACAGCCAAAGTGCCAGTACAGAGAGATAAAGTGACTTATCCAAAGTCACACAGCTAATTAGGTTAGGAGACAATCCTAAGCTAGCATCCTTTAATTGAGAGTCAGAGAGGGATCTGAAAAACTAGGGAAGTGTTTAATTCTGTAACTTTGTATACCACTCGAAGGTGCCTTTGAGCAGAATTATTAGCCAGATGGCGGGGACTCTTTGAAAGAACCCCTAAGCCAGAGAAGGAGCATAATGAAGCCACTGACTTTCACACGGCCCCTATCCATCTTGAATGGAGCAGTATCTGCCGAGGCTTTGGGTATGTTCCTTCTCATACTATGGAAAATGCAGGTCTTTCTCCCAAGCAAATGGGGAAAACATACATTCTGTTTGTTTGCTTGTTTGGGAATTCCCTTCCCACTAGTACAGGGCCTGGTGCACAACAGGTATTCAAGAAATGGGACTAACAAACAAATCAAGGAATGAATAAATAAACAAGGCTCCCTTTTCACTCAGAAAGGGGTACGAGATGAAAAATGAATAAATACGTTTCCAGCTGTGGCGATAAAGCAAGCACAATAGGGAAATCAATTTATTAAAACTGCCAAAAATATTTCCCAAACATTCTGATCTGAATGGATCCAATTATTAACAATTATCATCTCAACTGACTTAAGTGAAAAGAATGAAAAGGAAAGAGACAGCAAGCAACATTGGAATTAATCAGCAGCAACAATAAAAACAGCTAGTCTGGACGTGGTGGTGCATGCACGTAATTCTGGCACTTGGGATGCAGGAGGATCAAGAGTTCAAGGCCAGCCTGGGCTATAGAATAAGACTCCATTACAAACAAACCAAGTAGTTGGGAGAGCCTCACTCTTGGTGAGGGACAGTTGTAACGATCCCACAGTTCTCCAGGTTGACAAGAGAACCAGAGAAATGAATCAAGTTTACTCCTTAGCAGAGTGCCCCTCACACCTCCACTGCACCACCACCTTTTAAACTGGGCCCCTGACTGGCCTGGAACTTGCTATGTAGACCAGTCAGGCTTCAAACTTACAGAGATCTGCCTGCCTATGCCTAGCAGGTGTTGGAATTAAAGGCATGTGTTGCCACACCCAGCCAACTCCTCCCTTTTGCATACCAGCTCCATGGCAGGCATTTAGGGCAGGATCTTTACACATTCTCTTTTATCCTCCCAACCACTGTATGAGGTGGGCATTAGAGACTCTACCCTATGAAAACATTAAGCAAAATAAACCAAACAAAAGAAATTAGTAACCACTAATAGGTGTGCTATACCCCTTCAAAACTCATGTTAAGATTCAGCTACCAAGTGAGATCCAGGAAAGGCGCAAAGCTACACAGAGAAACCCTGTCTCGAAAAACAAAAACAAGATTCAGCTGTCATCATGATAGTATTAAGAGGTGAGACCTTAGCCGGCTGGTGGTGGCATCCACCTTTAATCCTAGCACTTGGGAGGCAGAGGCAGGCAGATTTCTGAGTTTCACTCTAGCCTGGTCTACACAGAGAAACCCTGTCTCAGAAAAACCCAAACCAACCAACCAAAGAAACAAAAAGATGAGACCCTTAGAGCTGGGATTGTAGCTCCCTTGATAGAATGCTGGCTTGGCATTCAAAAGCCATGGGTCCCCAACACTGCCTGAAACTAGATGTGATGCCACATGCCTGTAATTCCAGCACTCTAGAGGCAGAGGCAGGAGGATCAGAAGTTCAAAGTCATTCTTACTGACATAACAAGTTTGTGGCTAAGCCTTTATTGAAAACAAATAAGTGGACTTTCCAGAGGTGATTACTGTTGCACTGGTGAGAATAGATTAGTTATCTTGAGAATATGTTCCGTATGAGTTAAATCTCAGTATGAGACAGCAAGAAAGCAACAGGCCCTTCGACTTCTCAAAGTCTAGAACAATGAGCCAAATACACTTCTGTTAATTAGCAATACCTTATGCATTATGGTTGGTATAGCAGCAGGAAGTAGACCAAGAAAACGTAGGACCTAAGGGGGAAAAAAGTAAAACATGGACTAAACAGATATCACCAGGGATGGGAGTAGGGGGTTGGGGGGTGGGAGGGGCGGGAGGGGTGGGAGCGTGAGGGGGTTGGGAGGTGGGGGGTGGTTTAATAAACTGAGAGATGTAGATTAGAGGATGAAGAAAGATCTGTTGTTGGGTGAGCAGCTTGACTATTGATTGTTATGATACAGCATACAGGAGGCCTTGGCAAATTGGGCCAAGGTGCCCTGGTGCTTGAGGGAGACATGCCATGTAGACGCAGCTGGCTGCAGCGAGGAGCAGTGGAAAGTTGCTCACACCATGCAGACACGGCATCAGAGAGAAAGCGGCGATGCACACCTCGTGGGAATAGAGAGAAGCAG